>VDFB02281492.1:1023744546-1023838998 GCA_007258455.2 Sequoia sempervirens | reverse complement strand
TGAACTTGACTAGGAAATCATCAATGGAAGAGAATGAATCAAGGGAAAAAGGAGTTAATTCTACCTCTAGTTGCAAAGCATGGAAGTCACTGACCTGACCAAAAATGTTTTGTAACTCATCCCACATCTCCTTGGGTGTATTACACTCCTTAATATGAAAAAGAAGATTATCAAAAATGTGCAATTCTATCAGACCCATAGCTTTTTCACACTTGTTTGTATGGGAAAATGTTTCACATTCCCTGGTAAAAGTGTGTTGGTTGGCACTCAATGTGGACCACAAACCCTTAGATTGGAGCAACCTACACATTTTAATCTTCCAAGTATGGTAGTTATGGGGGGTTAAAAATTCAACTGAATTAGGAGTAGCCATGAAAACAAAAGGAAAAAATACACCAAACTAAAATATTGAAAAATATCAACCAATGCAGCCTCTCAAGATTTATTTTTCCAACATCCAAAAAATATTACTCAAGAAATTAAAAGAGGATTGAATATAAAAAATTTGAGCAAAATAATTGTACACCTATTTGTAGTAGATACCCACACCACATGAAAGCCAAATGAAGGCACAAGTATCCACAACTCGACAACCTCTTCACAATCTATGAGACTTGCACACACCAGCCAAACACACTGCAATGCTATTTAAATAGCAAAAGAGTATCCCACGTTGCCAATGTGGGATAAATATTTCCAAAAAAACTTCAAAAAAACATGGGCCCACTTCCTCTTTGGTTGCACAAATTCCCTAAAATGAAATATTTTGAGGAAAACTTTATAAAATATAAAGTTTGTGAAATCCAAAAAAATGTTGTATTCTTGATTTGCACACAAATCTACTTTCTATCTATCAGATTACTCATGGTGAGGTACTGAATACTGTAGATTTCAATGCAGATTCTATTTTTATTGGAGAGGTTGATTCTGGCAAATTCATTGTTGTTGGTGAAGTTGATCATGAGTCTCTTCACTATTCCTTTTCTCATTTTTTTGATGATGATGATTATGAGCCTCGCACCCCACTTGCCAGTGTTGATAGCAATTCCTTGGGAAATATTGGTCATTTGAACTTTTGAGTTCTTCAGACCTATGCTAGTTCATCTCCTATTGCTTCATAGGTTGGTTCTTTAGCACATCAGGATTTTTTTTATCCTTCATATCTTGCTTTGTGGGGTAGTCACTTGACATGTCTTGTGGAGTTGTTTTGTGAATCTCACATTTCCTATTTGGGTAATGCTTTTGAGGGTATATCCCTTCCTTTTGATGATAGTATATGCACTATTGTCACACCATATGTGTCTTTGGAGATTGTTGCTTTAGATTTTCCACATGGTCTTGTTGATCAAACTTCTTCAATTGAGGTTGCAATTGATCATGATGTGACATTTGGTTACATGGAGGTACCAGGACATTTTTAAGAGGCATTTTTCATTTTGATTCATTGTCTCACTTCTCTTGTTTCAGAGTTGGAGTTTCTTTTGTATTAATGCTTTTTTCTCCCTAAAGGGAGGCATGTTGTTTGAAGATATGTGATATTCTTAAGACTTCCAAGATCACCACAGGAGTTTCTTCATCATGGGGGGGGGGATCTTCAACATTTTCTATGGGAGGGCTACATAGTCTCTCTCTTTTTGTATCTTGTTGAGATCAGTAACATGAGTTGTCCTTGGGGGGTCTTATGAAGTCCTCCTTTCACCTTTTCAGTTGTTTTTCTCTCTTTTGGAGAGGAGTTTTTTCCCATAGGGTTTTTTTCCTTTTCTTTGGTTGTGTGAGATTTCTATTTTCATTGTAGGGTGATCCCACAATAGTGGTTTACAATTTTTGGCCAAACTAGACACTGAAATATTTTTTTCTCACTAAATCTTCACTTTCGGGCACCTATAGCAGCTAAACCGTGAGGAATTTGAAGATTATGCAAACTAGAGTTTCATGAAATTTTGTCTGTAGATTCTAGATATATTTTTTTCAAAAATTTTGGAATCAGATTGCACCTCCTTTTCCATCTCCCTTGAAAACTATTTTTTTTTCAGAAAACAACATTTTTAAGGAGTGACACTCATCATATAACCCATAAATTTTTTTCAATGAAGGATAAAATTCTAATTCTTTCGAATTTGGATTTGTAACTCCAATATCTAGTGCTTCCACTTGGTTATATAGTTTTTTATTAAATAATTTTTCTTTAATCAAGTTTCAAAGTCAAACCAATTATAATTCAGTTATAGGTGAATCATATAACGCGTAAATTTTTTTGTATGTATCAATTTTATTTTTTTAGTTGGATCAAGGACTTCAATATCTAGTGCACTCATAATTTTTTTTTTTTTATAATCTGCTATTTTTTCACATGTGTAGAACAAAGAGTTTGATTTTTGGTGAAAACCCTCTATTAATAAAACTAAAAAAAAATGCATAATAAAACCAAAACATATTAAAGTTATAGTCATTGGATAGCTCGTTCTGAGGACTACTTGATTCAAGTTGGGTTTGTGAAATCTCCTCCATTTTCATCCTCAACTCGAGCTTCGAAACACAAAATTCTAGACTTTTTTGATGCCAGAGGATGACAAGGTGGGAATTAGGGGGTTCAAGCAAACCAGGGGGTTTGAGTGAACCCCTAGGTGTTCACTCTAACTAGGGTTCATTCGAATCCTGGTTCATTTGAATTCCCTCTCAAAAAAATGTTTTTCTTTATTTTTTTGGCCAGAATGGGGTCCACCTTGCATTTAACTGGTTTGCACGAATCAGGGTTTGTCGAACCCTTTTCTGGTTCACTCAAACCAAAGGGTTCATTTGAACCCAAAAAAATATTTTTTTTTTTATGGGGTCATCTTTTGCCACTTTTTCTTCCGCACACAAATTGTAAACTACTTTTGTGGGTTTACCCTCTAAATGGGTACCTAACATGGCTATGTAGCCGAGACCCATATTGTATCTTCATTTTTGCATAATAATTCTCCCTAAGTTTGCACTTAAGAGGGGGTGTTACTGTTAAGTTTAATTTAGGGATAATTATTTTAGTGGTTTTATTTCCCGTATCGGGTAGTCATTTAGCCATCACCTTTTTCACAGCTTTAAAAAGCCTGTACAATATGTATTTTAGAGCATCTCAATTTGCATTCACTTTTGATGAAATACCATAGTGCTTCTCTTTATTCGTGAAGATTATTTTGTTGTAGATGGTGCTTCTGAGGGGTGGTTGACACCAACAAGAAGCTCCTAGTGTAGTGAAAAACCCACAACACCTGTAAGAAAGATTTCCCTTCCAAATAAAGCTGAAGACCTAATCTAACAATGTTAATAAATTATATAAAATAAAACTTAAAAGTTGTTCATTTAGTATAAAATTGAAAATACTATTTAGTTATTAACCATAAGATTAATATGTAGAATTTTAAATTAGGAAACATGTAACAAATAAATAATACCAGAAGTACATGGAGAATGTCTTTTATTCAAAAAATTAATCACAAAAGAGAAAAGGTTTGCATTAATCCAATAACAAGTAATAAAAATAATATGTTCAACATTTGTCTTCAATTTGAAATAATTACAATAGCATAAAAGTATTCAACCTAAAAAATACTTATTAAATAAGTATAGATAAAATCTAATTTATATAGTATTAGAGAGGGAAAGTGATAAATAGTTTATAGAAAAATATTTTACCTACGTGAAGAATGGACATGTATTCCCAAGAATGGTTCTCCAAAATAGTCTAGCTAGCAAATATGGGCCCCACTCAACATCTAGATCTTGCGCTATCTATTTTACTCTCTAGGATTTGGAAAGTACTACAAATTAAGTGAAATCATTTTTTGATGATGAATGTCATAAGTATCCCTCCTCATAAATGTAACTATAATTAATATTATGTGTTATAAAGAGATGTCAACTATCAACATAAACCAAATAACCTTTCCGAAAAACTTTGAAATCAAGCATTAGTACATTTAATTTAAAAGAATATTATCATCCTATCTTAAAACTTTCAAAATTGTAATGTTGAAGTTAATTTAATTAAGAGATATCGACTATCAACATAAACCAATTAACCTTTCCAAAAACTTTCAAATCAAGCATTAGTACATATAATTTAAAAAATTAATATCATCTTATTTTAAAATTATCAAAATTGTAATGCTGAGTTAATTTTAGAGATTACACTAGTTTAAATTGTGAGTATAATAAACACTAGAACTATGAATTCCTAACAACTCAATAGTTATCTGACGTCCCTATTATAGAAACATAAATACAAGCCAATCAATTTGGAAGGTACGGTTATATAAATTTTTCACTATTTAATATTTTATAAATTCCTTATGCAACTTGGCTTTCGATGAATATGAGGAATTGCTTGGGGAAGTAAACTTAGCTTTCCCTTGTTGATTGGTTAGAATCTCTTCTAGCCTTCCGTCGATGACGATAGAAACAATATATTTAGAGTTGTTTACCATAAACAAATCTCTACTATGCGTACGAGTTTTTATTTACGCCAGCAGATTCTTTATGGACTGAGATGTCTACCAGCGTATAGAAATGGGCATGAAGTCAAGTGAATAAAGATTACGAGAACTGTACCACTTTCATGGACTGAAATCTGTATGGGCTGAAAGAAAACGACAATGAGAAATAGTATGAGAATTGTAACAGAATTTTAATGCACTAAAATCTGTAGAAGAGCATAGTAAAGGAGCATGAAATATTGTTTAAGAAGAATAGGAGAATTCCAATAGCAAGCAATTGGTAAAGGAAGAGAAAGAATCGCCGAACGGTGGAGTAAACAATCAAGTCTGTTTCATCTTTCTTTTTGTCGGCAACGTCATTTTCTTTACAATTTTTTTCAAACAGGCGTGCGAGGCGCCACTGTAGTTCTCCTTTCTTACCTTATCGAAAATGAAGGAAGCGTACAGTTTCAACTTTTCCAGGTAGTCTTTTATCATGGGAAAAATGAAAGCAATATTAAAAAATGTTCGAAAGGCTTTCTTGGAAATTACTTTTGGGTTGTTCTATAAAAGCATGTAGGAAATTAGGGCGAAATTAAATGAATAATTATTATGAGAACTTGATTGGTCAGATGTTCTTTCATGAAAAGAAAATGTGAAGGAAGAACAAGCGGACGGTAGATCGTAGAATCACAATGTCATTTTCATCTTCGGCTGTTTTCACTAGTCATTTTCCAATTCAATTTTTTCCAATCGAGTTATGTGGGATGTCTATTTATATCTCCTATTCTTGTCGTTAAGATTAAAAATAAAGTATTATTATTTCGATTTATTTAAAAGTTCTAATAATTTTTATTACTGTCAACAATTATTTTATGGTGGGATAAGAGTTGAGTAAAATGATATGAGTTTTTTTCACCCGGCAGTGCAACAGTTAAGTTGCAAGGACAGCAGTTGGGCTGTCTAATATTTAAATCTCATGGTGGATAGTGGGATTGCCATAGGGAGAAAGTTGCAGCAGGGTCAATAAAGACAACAACGACGGTGGATATGGTGGCAATAGCAGCAGTGAATATGGTGGCAGCGGTAGTGGATATGGTGACGACAACAATGGTTTAGGTGGTGGTGGCAATGGTGATTATGGAGATATCGGAGATGAGGTTCCCTGTATGTGGTCTCACTGATTCATAGCTCCAATCAAAAGTGATGGGTGCTGCCCCTTAGCAATGATTTACCGAATAAAAATTAACTAAAAAAATTCTTAGTTGAGATTTGCTTACATGTAAAAATATTAATATTTAATAATAATTTAATATCTCTAAATTATCAACATATAAAATTTATGTCTTTGTACTAAATAAAATAATTCCAGAGAATAATAAAATAACTTTAAAGTAAATAAAATAGTTCAAAATTAATATCTATTAGCATTTTCTACATAAATGTGTTTAGGATAACTATATTTGTTACATTATTATTGTAGATTAAGTGCCCTATCATTGGTTACTTTGGATTGAATTAAGATAATGTCACAATTAAGTGAACAATTGAGTTAAGAATACATAAATAAAAACATTATTTTAGGAATAAAATATAAAGTGATGAGGCATTTGATTTTGGAAATAATGATGATAAATAATATTTATTTTATATCATGTAAACTTTATTTTATTAGATATAGAAAACAAATGGTTATACTTAGATCAATATCATAAGCTCCACATAGTCTCACATTTTGTTGTTGATCATGAAGACATGGGAAATGATTTGAAGTGAAATAACATAAGATAATTCATGGAAATCAAATGTATACCTCAAACAATCTTCATCCTCTTAGATGAGCTAAAATAGAATTCACCTTAGTTCAATTTGATTTTCTTTTATTATAATGATATAATGTGAATTGTTCAATAGACTAGCATAACCTTGGTATGATTGTAAATGGGATAGTAAAATGGTAGCATAAGAGTATGATAACTTGATTCTTCTTAATGATGAAGGATTCTAGTTATATGGATTTGAAGAGGAAAAATGAATGTCTAAGATTGAATGAAGATTAGGATTAGGCTCAAAGATGTAGTCATGTGCAAAGTGTCACATTAGGGATAAGACCTAGGTTTAAGATTAAGATAAGAAAAAAAATATTATGTGAATGGCTAGAATTGAGAGGTGGGATTGAAATGAGTAGATAAAATGGAAAGTCAATTTCCCTTTTGGGAAGGTGTCTATGTTTTAAATGAATCTATGCAAAGAATTAGTTAAACATGTGAAGGGGACACCTGTTATACGATCAAAATTTTAGATTACGATCCATGTGAACAAGTTTGAGTACTACAATTAAATGGAATAAGATAAAGGATAAAGGGAGTTAATTAAATATTTATTAATTAGTGGGATCATGTGAAGGTAAAAATAATTAAATAAATAATAAATATTTATTTAATTAAAGGATAGGATAACATGAAAGAAAGGATGCAAATTAATTAAAGAAATAATAAATGTTTATTTGATTCATAGCTTATGATAGACTAAAATTAGGTGTGGTTAGGTAAAGTACTACTTTATGTTTCTCTATTTTTTCCATCTTTGATATGGCATTACGAACTAACATTATATCAAAGAAAAATAAAAACATAGATGATAGGAAGGAATAAGGATTAATGACATCATGCCCTACTCACTAGAAGGATGATGATAAGGTAATGGGATGACCCCTCAAGAGGACATGTGGGTTAAGATATCACATATGTTCACTTAAAATGGAAGGGAATGATGGGGGATAAGGATCAAAAAGTAAATGAAATGGAATGGAAGAGGATGAAACAAAAGGAGAATTTAAATATGAATGAGATGGAAAGGGATGAATAGGAAGGGGAATTTTTGTTATGCTAGTATGTAAAGATAAATACAAATATTTTCTATAAAAAAGGAGATTATGCACCATGGTGTGAAGAAGAAGGGTGAAAAGGTAACCTTTACATATAATTGACACACAAAGAAGATAAAAATGACATATAAGATAAAGATGATGCCCCACTATATACCAATCAAAACAAAAAAAATGATATAAAAAGATCTAGGTTACCTTATCTAGGTGTAGTCATGGGTCAAAATATAGATCAAAAGATAAATAGAAAAATGATTTACTTCTAAACATTTCTAGCATTCAACATATCTCTTGCCAAATATAAGATAATCTTGATGATGACTATACTAGAATCAGGGGCCATTAAGGCCATTGGTGATTAGATTATTTTAGAATTATGGGTATATATGGACATTGATGATTAGATAATTGGTTAAAAATTATAGGTAAAAAGGATATAATGATTGTTTAATTTTAATCAACATGGCTCATGTATGATTCCATGATAAGGATTGGCCTCTACATAATTTTTTTTATTATTTTATTCAAATTCAAGTTTGAGGAGCACTAAAATGTTATTATGGATGAAATATGGAATGAGATGAGATGATGGATTTAATGAGGAAGGGTATTTATATGTTTTTATTATGGGATTAAGGGATGAACAAGGGTGGGTGCAATGGCATGAGGATTGAATACTAATTCATCGAATACTGGGTAAACTCACAAAACTGGTTTACAATTCCAGTGAGGAACTTGGGAAAGTTGCAAAAAATGACCCAATGCAAAAAAAATTGGTTTTTGGGAGTTCGAACATAAATTTTGTTCAAGAGAACCCAAAGTGGGTTCGCTAGAACCCTAGTTCAAGCAAAACCATTAAATGTAGGGTCCCACCATTCCCAAGAAAAAACAAAAAGAAAACCTTTGTGGAAAGGGGATTTGCTCGAACCCTCCTTGGTTTTCTCAAACCCCCCTGGTTCGCTCGAACCCCCCTTTTCCCACCTTCTCACCCTATGGCACCAAAAAAATCCATAATTTTTCCCTTCTAAGCTCAGGTTGAGGATGAAAATGGAGGATACTTCACAAACCCAACTAGATGATGGTAGTCCTCAGAACGAGCTATCAATGAATATATTTTAATATGTTTTGGTTTTATTATGTATTTGTTTCTGTAGTTTTAGTAAACATAAGTTTTTCACCAAAAATCAAGCTCTCTATTCTGCACATGTGGAAAAATTGCAAATTATAAAAAAATAATTAATAAATATTAGTGCACTAGATATTGAAGTCCTTGATCCAACAAAAAAAAATTTGAATTTTGATACATACAAAAACAATTGTGTTGTATACGATCCGACTATGTCTGAATTGTAATTGGTTTGACTTCAAAAGTTGATTAAGGAAAAAATATTCAATAGAACACTATGAAACCAATGCAAATATAAATTCGAATAAATTAGAATTTTATCCTTCATGGAAAAAAAGTTATGTTTTATACGGTATGTGTAACTCCTTAAAAATGGTGTTTACAAAAAAAAAAACCAGTTTTCGAAGGATATGGAAAAAGAAGTGCAATCTAATTCCAATTTTTTTGAAAAAGATATATTTGGAATCTATAGAAAAAATGTCACAAATCACTATTTTGTATAATCTTCAAATTCCTCACAGTTTAGCCACTATAGGTGCCCGAAAGTGAAGATTTAGTTAGAAAAAATTATTCTAGTGCCCAATTTAGCCAATAATTGTAAACCAATATTGTGGGATCACTCTACTAAGCATATTTAAGATCATACCCTTGACACAATTTAAGTATAGTTTTTGCATCTAATGCAAGGGGGACAATGAGTAAGGATGGGTAATGTTGGATGGGGTGAAACTAATCAATGAGTAATAAAGTGCATGCTAGGTTTACTATGAATATGTGGATGAGCATTAAATTATTATGACATGGAGAGATAGGAGTGATAGTGGTAGAGGAGATGGCATCTAAAGAGATGATGAAAAAGAAAATACTACACATGGCACATGTTGTTATGTTTTCACCATGGTACTTATCCAAGGTACCAATGAAGTGGTTTTCACCTTTGGAAAAATTATTTCTTTTTACTATTATTTTTTATTTTTGTATTTTTGTATTTTTGTATTTTTTAATATTTTGATTGATTTTTTTATTTTTGGGTTTTTCAATAATTCACACTTGTTGATGTTTTCATGAAAGAGGTATGTTATTGAGCTAATTAATGTTACTTGATATATGGATACTTATTTTATCCCAACAAAGAGGACTGATATATTTCCATGCACAAGGAGGGAACTAGGGTAAAATCATTAATATTCACACTACTAAGAACTTCATGCATCTCACATAGAGAATCTTGGGAAACCTTTGTAACAAAGACCTTCAAAGTGTTTCTTTCAAAAAAAAAATTATATGATATATCACCAAGGGGATTAATAGGGAGGATGGAATAAGTTAGATGAAGTGGATGTATTTTGTAGAGATGATGATGATGGAGACTTTGGATCAACAAGTTTCTATCTTAATGTATTATATGATTATCTCTTGCAGATTTCGCCAATTATTTTAGAAGGCGAGGAATTATTGGAGATCGACTTATTATGCTTTTTGTTGATTTTACATTTTTACTTTAACTTTTTTAGATTCCAATAGCATTTGATTGACATTTTTTACTAGAGAATTTATCTTTATTTTTCATATTCTAATTTGATTTTTGATCTTAGAATAATAAAGGATTGACATTTTGTACATTTATTGATAACCATATTATTTTGAGATATATCAATAATAGGTGAGACATGTTGATCCAAGCGTATGGGGTTAATAGAAGTGGAAGAATTGGATGATATGGTGAGGATATGTGAATCTCAAAATAGGTCTATGATATATTTGAAAATGTCTTCTTTAGTTTCGTTATGACTACTTTAATATGAAATTATTCTTGATTGGCACAATATTATTTGATTCATATCCTAAGACTTAATTCTTAGCATTATGTATCGTATTCAATAGTTATGATATGTCATGTCCTTTTCCAAGACCTTTTCCTTTGTATCTCATGCATTTGTAAATACAGATATCTAAAAGTTTATAATTTTGTTCTTGTTCATCTTTATATAACTAGGATGAACTATCTTCTTTAATAATTTCTTTGTTAATTATACCCAACTATTGGAAGGGAGTACGTGCACTTGATCTCGTAGATTAGATGATGGTTTCAAATGCTTAGGTTGACCATAAATTTTCAAAGGTAGCAAAAAAATTCCAATGTGGAATTTGGAATGTAACTCACACTCTCTCTATCCAATGTCTTTTATTTTATCCTTGATCTCCAAGATAGTGTGTAATATTGAATAATTAGATGGAAATAGAGGAAAAATGTGTGAGGAAGAATATTTTGTAGTGTTTTTTATGGAATTCTACGTAGGTCCAAACATCTTTCCAAAAACTAATAATATTGAAAGGGATTTTGATTAGAAAGGATAGTCACTTTAGCTCCATTATGTGGGAACTTGATGCATGAATGATATGTGGATGAGACAACTTACATGTAATGTATCAATGGATAACCAAGAAGGATGTTGTATGGGAGATCAAGGTGTAAAATATAAAAAATTAGTGTCCACAATGGCTATAATAAGTTGGATGGGTAACTTTAGGGAGACTTTCAATTCATGCTTAGTATAATTGTAGAATTTTGTGGTAATAATACTTTTAGGATTGAGAACATCATTGAAAAATCCCTATTTTTTTATTACATTCAAGATGTAAAGATTAAGTATTGATATACAACCTTTCAAAAATTCCCGATTATAGTTTTATGGATACAATATTGAAGATAGAGTTATGTATTATGAAATGGATCAATAGAAGGTGAATATTTAGTGGTAGATGTGAGAGATTGTGGAAAAGATAATTTCTAGATAATTTCTTGAAATTGGTCAAGATTAATTTTATTAGGTACACAAGATTATTGGATTTTCTAAGGATTTATTTATGCATAGGAGATTTTTGAGAAGATTGAGAATGAATATTTTTTCTAATTTAGTTTACTAATTTGTCACTAATGTTATTTTTTTTGTGGATAGGGAGGAGGATGAGGCTCCTTAGATGATGACTCTACCATGATAGGTAGTGATTATATAATTAGATGCTTTGATGGTTACTGCGGTTACTTAGGAAGTACTTTGTTCAATACAAATAATAATAAAATCATATGAGATATTATTCTTATAGGTATAAGAAACTAAATTATACGATGTGGAATCTTTATTAATCACTATGCTAAGAAAAAGGTTTCTTATATATACCTAATTATTTGTTAAGTGAATGTTTGATTTTAATGGTGATTTATTGATGATAATTGATATTTTGGATAGAATTCTAAGTCTTATAAAATTATATGTTTTATGTCCATGTACTTGATGATATTCACAAAATTCATGCTCTCTAAACTAGGAGGGATTAGGCATGATGTCACAATGTTTTATAGCTATAATTTGGATCACATTATCTTGGACTAGTTTTTGGAGGATGGTCTCAAGAGGTTCACGCAAGGGAGTGTAGTCATGTTGACTATATCATATCTATTTACCTTTGGAGATGATCAAAGTGTGTTGAGGTGCTTCATGGTTTTGAGATAATTATGGTGGGGATATTTGGATGATTTGAAAATGTTTGGAATTGGTCACACCATCATTGACTATGTTCTTTTTCTTGTTTGAAAAGAAAGATCGATCATGAGATTGATTACTATATTTTCTCTTTTTATAGATCTTTACTAGTCCTTTGGAAACAAGTTCTTACACTATGGAAAATATATTTTCTATGATTTTATCGAAGAAGTTAACATACTGAATTTGTAAATGAAATCCTATTTCTGAATTTATTTTTTGGACAAATATAGCTATAATTTGTTTTTTCCTTATGTGCCATGCAAATTGACTTGCAAGATGTCTCTATCTTTCTAAGAAAGAGGAAAATCTTTGACCACTTTTTTTTCTTTTTACAAAGGTATATCATGGTGATGTCATGTTTATTGTTTTACAATAAATGTGTGATAGATTGTTTGCCTAACTTGAAGAATCTAGTGATTATCCCATGATGAAGGTGAATAAGCCACTTTATTTCTTGAAAGCCTAATCTTATAGGGAATTGTATTAGGACGTATGCATAAATATATGAAACATTTTATCATTTAATGTAAAAAATGTAAGGTTCTCTTTATGATCTCCCTTTCCTTAACATTTATGCAATTTAAGCATTTCTATGTTTTAGAGAAAGGTGATCATGTTGATTTATTTATCAAAGGTGTAAGGACATAGTTCTTAGAAGATATATATACTTTTATGTTACTATTAAAGTCCCTTAAGATTATCCTTCATTTTTTGAATGTTATGTGCCAAATAACTTGTGAAATTAATTAGAGTTTGTGGATAATTATAAATGAGAGGTTTTGTGGATGATATGTGTAGGATTTGATGAATGGATGAAATTTGGTTTATGTTTGGAGGTTCTGATAGAAGGATGAAGTTGGGTTTGAAGTTTGGAGGGGTTGTTGTTGGAACACAACAATCTACTAAGAGGGGGGGTGAATCAATAGATCATAAAAATTTAGCTCTTAAAACCTTTTGTGTAACCTACTTTCTTTAACCCTTAAAGTGTGGATATTAAACATGTGATATAGAAATATAACCAAGCACACAACACATCACATAACACATGATATACATGGAAATCCCAAGATAGGAAAAACAATGGTGAGAAATGTTGCTAGGATCTATTATCCTAATCCAGCCTCAATCAAATCCTTTGTTACAATGTTTAAGGGAATTAACCTAAGGAAGCACCAACTCCTTGATTTATGAGCATCAAATCCAAGGAGACACCAATCCCCTACTTTGAGCAGCAACTTAGTTATTTGATGGCACCAACCAATTAGAAATACAATAACAAATACAAAGTGATTCAAATGAATCCAATTCTCTGTTACAAGTCTGATCTATAATTGCTCATAGCTTGCTTGGAAATCTTGCTAGAATTTTTCCTTCTACTATTGCTGCAATCACAAAAACACATCCTCTCTTCTCTGCACTCTCTTATTTTCTCCTTTGTACTTAGAACATTCTTTGTTCTATCTTGCTGCACTTCATTCTACACCTTAAATGTTAACCCTTGATGATGCTTTGTTTTTTGTTTGAGTTCTACTCATTCATCACTTGTGCATTCTCTCCTCTTTTTCACCCTATCTTTACACACTCTACTTTTGTTTCATATTCAACAATGCATGACTACACAACAAATGCGACACTTAGACAATTTCCTGGTTGTCTCCATTTTTCATCATCCTGCAATGAATGCCTTAAGATTCTCACAGAAGATCATATCACCTCAATATTTGTGTTAGGGTTTTCCATACTTGCTAATGTCTCCAACAAGCTTCAAGTACATTGATCCACAGACACACACTCTATACAAATTCATTGAATCTCCTAAACTAAACAACGTACAAAACCCTAAACCTAGAATATATTAAATCCATTCTCTTGACTATGTGATCTAGTTATAATATCGATCACCTATTAGGGTTTTCCAAAAAAATTCACTACATAATGTCTACATTGAGTCTCACAACATTTAATTTGGATACAGAGAATTTGCTAAAAATAGCAACCTGTGACACCCTAGAATCAGATATGCATTTAATTCATTCTTTTTTTATTTGATCTAATTCTAATATTCATGTCCTTTGCAAACCATTTCACCACTTTTCCAATCAAATATTCACCAACATTAGTCACAGGTGTAGTTAGACCAATTAATTCTTCTCTCTATGTCGGTTACCAGTTGAAATCCTGTTTACATGGACTTAGTCATTTGAAGCCTTCACCTTTAAATTCTAACCATTAATCTCTATTCTTCATGCCATGATCCTATGATCTTCATTCATCTTAGCATCTTTGAAACACCACTTTCAGATTTGATCACTTTAAATCTCCATCATAGATATTGAATTCCTAACCTATCACTCATCGCTATTCTTCATCTATCATTGAATTCACAACAACAATGTCAATTGATGTAACAATCACCATAATTAGATAATTAACTCTTAATCTTCACCATCAATTTCAGAACCATTTCTACCTTATAACCTATCACTATTCTAATAAAGCCTTCATTTTCACTTTAGTGATGTGTCTACACTCAACAATCACCATTAGATCAATCGCCAACCAATCTACACTGTCCCTTGCTATGCTGTTGGCTAAAAGCATGGGCCCACAAAATATTAGTGGGCTAGTGAGAAACTACCACTTTTCCACCTTTAACGTCCTTACCATGTGTCAAAACCTTATTCGATCATGTCCTTTTCCATTTGTCTACACAAGTCACCTTCCATCACCATCAACATCCTATCATGTCCCACCAAGGTCTTTGTTAATATTTCATCACTGTGTTGAAGGGACTTTAATTCCACTCACTCTGATATTCATGTCTCCTTAATTAAGATCCTTCATGACATCACCTACTTAATCATTGGTCACCACATGTCATCCACCTCACTACCACATAATTCAAAACAACAATGTGAATTGGTATGTTGAGCAATCACTCTTTTCCATCTAGAAATGCTGACACAAACACTACTGGCCCCTATCAATTTGGTGGTCCCCACTATCCATATGTCATCCTTGTGAGCATTATGCAATAACCATCACCTATGTGACTTGGTACATTGACGAAGAACTTTTCATGAGATCAAGTAGTCATAGTCAAGAAGCAACAAAAAGTGAAGTTTGGAGTAGCATTACAAGGCCTTCAAGCTCATTTTGTGTCCAAGATCAAGCATTAGTGGAGGTTGATGATAAATTCCTATGGAGAATCATGAGGAATTCTAGGTATTGGGAGATGCACAAGACATACAACCAAGTCTAAGGACTTGTTTCCTAAGTGATTCAATCTTCTATAATCATCCTATTTGTAGCCTATAAGAGGTATTTTAAAATTTGAGGCTTATTAAGGGGATTAGACATCTTCTTTAGTGAGTTATTTTCATTTTTCATGTTACATTTATGGTTCTATTTGAACACAATTGGATGGAATTCCCTTTAAATTATCATAGACCTTAGTCTTAGACACACTTAAGATTTGGATTTCCCACACATTTGCATGTTTCAAATTTTCACTCATCATCAAAGTTTTAATTACCAACAAGGGGTTTGACTAAGGCAAACCCCCATCCACCAACAAGCTACCAAATGTGTCGTGTAGATTATAGGTAGATCCAGATCTTTGAACATCAATTTAAAAGTACAAAGGAGAAGAGAAAACTTGAAAGTTGTAGATCAAATTTAGAGATTTCCAGAAGGACCTAGCAAGACCCATTCACCTTTAGTGGAAAATGAGTCCTTGTTAGGAATTGAGGGAAAGTAGATTTTAGAGTGTACAAGCTTCTGTTTTAGGTTTAGAACTCTTCGAACAAGCCTACCAAGATCCATTTTCCTTTGGTGGCAAATGAATCCTTGTAGGCAATTCATAAAAAGTGATATTTGGTCAGGTGCACAATATTATGTTCTTCTTTTGTTACAAAAGATAAATTTTCATTTTCTTTTGTGTTATATTTATGTATTACATGTGTTGGAAATAGAATTAAGGTTTTCATATTTGTCTAATTCTTTCTCCTCAAGTTGCGATTTAGCTCACCACCCCATCCTTGTATAAAGGAAAGATTGCAAGATCCCTCAGTCTTGACTTAATCCACCTCTTGGGTTGATAGTTATTTAAAGATTCTTGGATTTAATCTTTTCAATGAAACCCTAACTAAAAAAACTAGGTTAGATTTCATATCCTTCTCCCTTTCTATATGTTTTACCAACTATCCCCAAAACATCTTAATATCAATCCATCACCCAAATCCAGTTCCACTTTATACACCCATGGGGTCATCATATACTACAAATTTCAATGATATATATCAACTATTGATTCCCCTAATCAAGGTTTTGGAGCATCTTATCACATGGTTGATTTCAATCAAAATCCTCATTCATATCAAAATCACTCTTATCAATGGTTTCAAAATCATCATCAAGGACAAAATCTACAACATCAAATTCCTTAAATGCAATTGAGAAAATAGTTTACACACTTGAACAAAATCAAAACAAAACATATCATCAACAACATGTTCGACATCAAGATATTAAATATCAACAATAAAAAAATATCATCCTTCAAACATCCCAATATCAACATCAACAACATTTCCAACATCATCAAAAAATTGATTCATATAAGCAACAAATCCTATTTCCACAATGTCAAGTGAATCAACAATATCAATGGTAACAAAATTAAAATCAGATCACCCAACATCAAAATTAAATCCATCAACAATATCAACCCCAAAATTAGCAATATCCACATCAAAATCATCAACTACAACATCATCAAAATCATCAATCTCAAGACCAACAATAAATTACATCTCAAATACAACAATCATCTCCACCAAAATAAGCCTTACAATCCAATCAAACCACTAAACATAATTACACTCCTTTTGCGGATCCAATCGATGGGGTTTTAAACATGTTAGTCAATGCTAAACTTATCACACTTCCAAAACCATCACAAAGTGGTAAACCTATCATCAAATTCCCATTCTATGATTACAAGGCCTATTGCATTTAATTCAACTACTAATGATAACAATGAAAATGTATCAACCTCAAAACTTGATAGAAATGATTAGGAGCCATCTACCAAAGATCATGTTGAAAATGTCTCTACATCATCCAATGAGAAAGAGGACATACATCAAAAATTTAATCCTAAGCATGATAAAAATCAATCACCAAATTCTAGCAATGATTCAGTCCAAGATATATTGACATCATCCAACCTCATGGAAATACATATTGATGATCAAGAGGATCTTAATCCAACACTTATACCCAATTTAAAAAATCTAGGCCAAGAGCTATCACCCATATGTCGACATTTCGACGAAATCTAAGGATCCTTTACAAAAATCCCTTCTTTGAAGTTGATTCATGTCAAGAGAACGACCCAAATCATATCAAATATAACACCACATGAAGTTAATATTGAACCAACAATTTTGTGGTTGGGGTTCTATAGACTACTCTTGCACTCTTAGGATCTTCCACCTAAAAGGAGAGAGATAGAATAACCAACAACATTGAAGTGGTTCACTCAAATAGAAGATTGTATGATGTAATTAAGACTAAATGCAATGTTTTAAATGCAAATAACTAATGAAATTGGTTGACTATTGATGCAAAACCTATGAAATATGCAATGTTTGAAAACATAGTGAAGTTTGAAAAAAGCTTGAAAAGATGAACAAAAATGCAAATAAGACTATACAGAAAGCTAAATTTCAAAATATGTGCAACTGTAAAGCTAAAGATGATAGGAAAGCACTCTAGAAATATGATAAATTTGACTTTTATGTGGACTGGGACTCATTTGCCACCCTAGGGGAATTAGTCCCAGGACAAGGTCTTCTACCTAGAAACTGATTTCTACAAACTAGGTGTTAGAATCTGCATCTAACTCAAAAAATCACGTCAAGAGGGAATCATTCGCCATCCATGGTGAATCAATCTACTTTAAAATTTCTACAAATTCAAATCTTTGTTCTGCACCTTGACACCTGTACAACACTTTCTGATGGAAACCTAGATCAAGATCTAAGAAAATTCTTGCAAAACAGTTTAAAATTGGTTGTCTAATGTGGGGTTTTCCTTAGTCAAACCCATAATTGGGTAATCAAACCTTGAATGGATAAAAATATACATAAAACCCTAGTCTTAGATGTGTTAAATACTAAGAAAATATGAAGTATGTCAAAATCTTATTCTACTGTGCTAGAATAAGACATGCAAATAAGATTTGATTGATGCAAGACTTCAACCCTAGAAACCTTGCAACACATCAAAAATGGAGACAAAAGACATGCAAATGGAATGAAAATTAAATACAAACCTTAATTTTAAGATAGAGAATAATGGAAGAAGGAATCACTTTGAAACCAAGTCTTTAGGTGTGATTTGATGGCTAGTTGCATCTCCTCAACCTAGATTTCTCCATGATTCACTAGAGGCATCCATAAATAACTCTTTGCAATGTTGAAGCTTGAATGAAGAGTGAGCTTCAAGACCTAAAAAAACCCTAGTTTTTTGTCCTAAAACTTCAACTTTGCTAATGAAACTTGTTGTAGAAGACTTGACTGTAGAATTTGCTTTGTAAAAATTACTAAGAGATGTGAAAATGACCTAAAATGAGTATTTGTAAGCATGAACACCTAATTTCCCATTAGTTAGAACTAAGAGGCTAACATCCACTAAAAAATTAAGTTGAATTAATTGAATTCCCAATCAAAATTGAAATTTCTCTCAAAAGGGACTCATTCGCCACCCTTGGTGAATGGGTCCAACAAGAGGGGACTCATTCGCCCAAGGTGGAGAATGGGTCCCACTAGTGGTTTTTGAATGTGGGTTTTTGGGATGTGAATGAATTAAGTGTTGTTTGTCAGGATTTAAGTGATTTATTAAGTGAAACATGCCTTTAGATAAAAAAATAATGGGTCTTAGGGGCTTATAAATGTTGTTTTGAAGGATGAATAATGTAGGGGTACTCAAAAGTGGGTTCAATTAAGCATGAAATTTTCTCTTTTCTCAAGAGTGTCTATTTTTCTATGCCACATTTAGCCCCCGCCTTAGCACCCATATGAGTCTACGTGCATATGTAAGCTAAGGACTCTAAATAGTGCACTTTATTGTATAAAAGGATACTCATTCAAAAGATGGGAGAACAAAGCCCCCAGTGTAGCTATCTACACAACCAGAAAATTAGGAACCACACCCTACAATATGAATTTGTTATTTGTCCAATAATCCTTTTATCCAACCCCTAGGAATCTGATTCGAGGGTATATGTATGCCCCCCTTGATTTTTCTTGCTTTACAGAGGTGGAATCAAAGGTAGCAATCTGGCCATGTCAAATAAAGAACATCATATAGTAGGGAATTTCCAAGTATCATGCCACGTAACAATAGATGATGGATGATGTCGGGTGTGGAATCATGATTCCAATGCATGAAACATTGAAAACGGAGTGCCCTAGCTCTCGGTATGTAGTTTGAAGAAAAGATGCTTTATGAACTCTTAAGAGAAAATAACCCTAATTTAATGGATAAAAGTAAAAGTGATGAAAAAGTGGTAAAAGAGGGAGAAGAAAGTAATTTTTCACTTGCTATTGCATTTAACCTTCTTGTAGTGTGAGAGTGACAAGTGAGATGAGAAAATGTCGAGTAGATAGGATTACACACCTTCACGACTCAATGAGCTTCAAGAGCAAGTAGCACGTGGCAAGCTATATCATTAGGTGAGTCGATTATGCAACTTTTGCTTAGTCATTTTGTAATAATTTAATGATTTTTAATGCATTTATAGGCTAATTTAGGTTCTTGGAATTTTTTTTTGCAAAGTGTCCCCTTTTTTCGCAAAGTGTCCCTTTTGTTCACAAAGTGTCCCATTTCTTTGCGAAGTGTCCCTTTTGTTTGCAAAGTGTCCCATTTCTTTGCAAAGTGTTCCAATAGGGTTCTAAAGTGTCTAGGTCCTTTAGGAAAGCACACTAGATAAACTTTAGCACACTTGCATGATGAATAATGTAAAAAATTAAAGATATTAGACTAATTTTTAGAACATATTATTATGATTTTGATAGGTTCCAGATTGTTTGCAATAGCAACTAGGAGGGAGACAGATTAGCTTTCTTAGAGATTTAGTCACAACACTATCAGTAGCCGAGACAAAGCATCTAAAGGAAGTAGGAATCTATTGGGAATATTTGATGCCACCTATGAGATACCATAAGGCCATTATGATGGCTCTATGTGAGCATTGGGATGTCGATACTTGTACATTTTATCTTCTGACCAAGGAGATCACCATCACCGTAGAGGATGTACACTAGATTCTCTGAATTCTGATTCAGGGAGAGTGGCTATATGTTTAGGGAGATCGGTCATTCCCTGAGAAGAAGGAAGATACACATTATTGCTTCGGTGGACCTATTCACGATGAGCATGTGAGAGCATGAATCGAGTTTCCTATGCTTCTATATTTGTGAGCCCTCATTGTGCGACAAATTATGATGCATACAATGGCTCTTGTTCTCAATCCTAATGGATGAGTGACACACTTAGATGGAGGATTGGTATGCTTGATTCACATGATGCATGAGCACAGGATAGTCTATGCTTGAGGATGCTACATCCCAGCACATCTTTATTATGATCTTGGTCAATTTATGTTTTGAGAGATCGATAGTATAGTGCAATGCACACTTTTGTAGGTGTAGTTCCTCAACCATATTACATGCACTAGGCCACCAGTTCCTCAATGAGAGTGACTCCGATTATTTAGATCACAATCAGCCACCAGTCACTAAAACCAATGATGTTGGCAGCACAAATGAGCATGAGGAGTGGTGGTGAGTGACACAACTAGCTCTTGTATTTCCCATGGATGTCTATATAGGTGATGTAGGACCAGCACCAGTTGAGGGAGATGAGCTAGAGTATAGGGCCAAGATGTACGATACAGGAAAACAGATATATTTATTGATGTTATCAATGACGAGTATGATTTAGAGGCTGATCTTAACAATGAGGTTCAAGATGGAGGAGAGGAAGATGAGGATGAGGATTATGTAGAGGATGACTATTACAAGGCTGAGACATCCATGAGTGAGGGTGATGAGGTAGCAACCAAGGATCAACAAGAGCATGGAGAGGCTTCTCACACTCATAGGACCATTTCACATGCAATAGCTACAACATACATCAATGCCCATAGTTAGATATAGGCTAACACATCCTCCATGCACCCCAGAGATGATCAGGTTGATATCCCTCACTCCATTGGAGACATAGGTGATGATATTTGATTTTATGCATCTACTTTGTATGTCTTATACTATTTATACAACATTATTCAAACCTCACGCGATGAATCTAATGTCTGTACCAGTCTTCTTATTTATTTTTATTAAAATACTCTTCTTGAATGTATTGTTCCCTTGGATGAACAATCCTACAATAGAGTTTTTTCTTGGAGTAGCTCTCCAATTACTGAATCCTACCCTTTTCGGTAAATCTGTGTTCCCGATATTAGTGAACATGATGTTGTTTAGGTATAGTGGCAACCTCTTATTTATACTAAGTACCGCAGCTAGATGGTTAAGCGGCCAAAT
Source organism: Sequoia sempervirens (assembly GCA_007258455.2). Taxonomy (NCBI): domain Eukaryota; kingdom Viridiplantae; phylum Streptophyta; class Pinopsida; order Cupressales; family Cupressaceae; genus Sequoia; species Sequoia sempervirens. The sequence continues at coordinate 1,023,817,372 of VDFB02281492.1, read as the reverse complement.
CCTATTTGTAAAAATGAAAAAAATCTTATGTTCACGTGTCGAAGGAAATACACCTTTAAAATTAGGAAAGAAAAGGCATCTGTTCGCTTTCACTTTCCAAGTGATTTTCTTTGGTTACTTTATGCTGACATTTTATGGGAGACGACCATCATTGGTCCTCACTAAATGGAATGACCAAAGATCCTTTATTCAGGGGCCTCTTGTGTACCTTTTCTATCTTGTAGAAGCGATGAGAGACTAGTGAGAGTTCTATCATCAGATTGCCATAGAGATACTGCCCTTATCCATTGATGAGGAGGAGATGGACTTGAACTACATGCCCCCACCAATCAGGGAGGAGGATCCAAAGTTGCTTAGACCTTTCACAAGGATGTGGGCTATGTACGAGAGTGTGAGGAGATGACTCCACTAAGGTGAGAGTGTAGGATAGTCATCACAGACCCCAACAGAGATTGAGAGACATGCAGAGCTAGCATAGGTATGAGTGGAGAGGGATCAAATGGCAAAGGATCGGCTTGTGGTGCTTGGTCAAGCAAAGGGTCTGGAGTATGCACTCAAAGTAAGTAGCTCACAATCATGATCATACATGACTATCTCATGACATCCAGGGACCGGATCATGGGTGTCAGAACCCAAGGGGTCTAGTTCTCACATAATTTGGGTATTTTTTATATGATGATGTATATAAAACTTTTGATGATATATATATATATATATAAGCAGTTGATGTTGTTTGAATTTGTCTCAATGTTTTTGAATGCTAAATGACAATGTGATTAATTAAATGACTTAGTTAAAAGTATTTAGTTAATTTCTACATGATTTATCATGATTGATGTGATCTAATGTAAAACATTTTTCAATTTCACTTTAGATATAACACTGTTGAATTAAAGAAAGTATGTTAAATTAGATACACTTAGAATTTTTTATAAGGATTGAACTTAACATAGGATGAGGAGGCATAGTATGAAATCTAAAGTAATTATAAAAAATAATTTTAAATAATTAACTTAGTTTTCAAGACAAATGCATGATCAAGTGTCAAGAACGAAGCAATGTGAAAGCTATTTAGAATGTAGTTAAGTAACTTTAGATGACACTGCTTTATTAATCATAATATTCAAAGATTAGAGATAATATTGACAGAAATGCATGACATTAATAGGTTCTTTAAGGGGTGTTCCATTGAGCTCAGTTAAGATGTAAGCACCATACCCATAACAGGTAGAGATTATGCAAGGAACAAACAAATTAGGTTTGAACTTGTCTTTGTCCACTTGATCAACGTTAGTATTGCATTGATTCTCATAAGGAATGAAATAAAACTTACAAAAAATTTGAGGAATGACATGAGTACTATGTTTTCATTGTAATTTTTTAATGTAATTTTGAAGGTGCTCAAGAGTGTTAATACACTTTTCATCAAGCATTTCAAGCTGGTGTAATTGTTGATCTTTATAAATGGCATCATCAATAAGGTCTTGAAGAGAAATTTGTAGTGTAGGAATTTCTAACTCCAAGGGAATGATCGTGTCTTTGTCATAAACAATGTTATAGGGTCTAGTTCCTATGGATAATAAAACACTCATTCAATAAGCCCAAAGTGCTTAATGTAATTGTGTATGCCAATCCTTATGATGTTTGTTAATAGTTTTCTTTAGGATCTATTCAAGGATCCTGTTATTTCTTTTGGCTAGTCCATTGGATTGTGGATAATATGGTGTACAAAATTGATCTTGGATGTTGAAAATTTAAAGAAATTTCTTTACTTCATTATTCTTGAATGGGGTTCCATTGTCAAAAACAACTACGGAAGGAAGGCCAAAGCGAGTAATGATATGTTCCAATATGAAATGAAAAATTACTTCAGTGTTTGTAGAGTGAAGAGGAATAGCTTCCACCAATTTTGTAAAGTAATCCATTGTAGTTATTATATAAAGTTATGTCTAGTGGAAGAGGTGTGGTGAAATTTTTCCAATAAGATCCAATCCCCATACTAAGAATAGCCAAATGGGAATTTGGGCATGGACCTCCAAAGCAAGAGTATGAATCAAATTGCTATGTTCTTGACATTTGTGACACCGTTTAATGTAAGAAAAACACTCTTTCTCCATATGTCTCCAATAATATCCCATACAAATGAGATTTTACACTAAGGACCATCCTCCAAAGTGACCTCCATAGGCACCAGCATGAGCCTACTCCAAGGCTATATGAATTTCAAAATCCTCAAGACACCTTAATAAGAGACCATTGAAAGATCTTCGATACAAGACATCGGCAAGGATCACGTATTTGACTGCTAATCTGCGTAAACAATTTTGAGTGATTATTGTTGTAGGCTTAGGAATGGTACCATCTTTTAAATAATTATATATTGTGTCATACCATTCTCACGATTCTTCTTGAGTTGTGGTTAAAATGTCTTATAAGCAAGTATCAATTGAAGCTTTCATGAAGGGGTGAACAACAAAAGTGAAGTATGTCGAAGTATCATGTCGAGATATAAGAGAGGCGACACTCACCATTGCATCTGCATGTCGATTGTCCTTTCAAGGGATGTTATCAATGGTGAATGATTAAAACTTCTCTAACAATTGCATTGTGAGTTCCTTGTATTTTGATAAATTTTCATGTTTAGTTTGATATGTCCCATTGATTTGTTTGATGACTAATTGTGAATCACCAAAGATCTTGATATCTTCTGCACCCATGGTTAAAGTAACTCACAATCCTATGATTAATGCCTCATACTTAGATGTGTTATTTGCACATAGGAAATTTAATCAATAAATCAAGGGAACAGGATTTCCATCAGGAAGAATTAATACTACTCGAGCACTGGAACCTATTCTACACTTACATCCATCAAAATACAATTCCCACATTTTAACATCAGTGATCAAGACAATATCATCAGGAAAGGATTCATGATTAGGTAAGGCAAGATGGGAAGGCACATCAACTAAGAGATCAGTTAAGGCTTGTCCTTTGATTTTTTTTTGGGAAACAAACTTAAGGTCAAACTCAGTTAACAACATTACCCACTTAACCAAGTGTCTCGATAAGTCATTTTTATTAAAAAGATGTTTAAGAGGATCAAATTTTGTTATCTCTTGTATTTCGATGTTTAGTAAATAATTTCACAATTTACTAGTAGTGAATACAAGAGCTAAAAATTGTTTTTCAATTGAGGAGTAGTGAGTTCCATAATCGATTAAAGTTAAACTAGTGTAATAAACAAAATTCTCTTTTCAATGATCATCTTGTTGAGCCAACAATGTTGCAAGAACATGGGTTGATGCTGCTATGTATAGGATAAATGGTTTATTTGGCATGAAAGGTTGTAAAATAGGTGGGGTTGTTAGGTATTCCTTTAAACTCTCAAAATGTTGTTTACAATCCTCATTCCAATCAAAAGGCATATCCTTTTTGAGAAGATGTGTGAAGGGTAACGCGCGATTGGCGAAAGATGCAACAAAATGACAAGTAGATTGAATTTGACCTTGTAATGTGTGCAATTGATAAATGTTCTTAGGAGGTGGCATATTAATAATGGTGTCAATTTTCTTTGTGTCTAGCTCAATACCTCTATGAGATATGAGGAACCCCATAAGTTTACCACTATCTATGCCAAACACACACTTTTTTGGATTTAAGCACATATTACATTTATGTATTCATTCAAATATTTTCTGAAGAACATTTTCATTGTATTCTCTTGTTAAGGATTTAGTAAGGATTTTATCAACATAATAATCCAATATTTTATGTATGTAATCATGGAAGATCAAGGTCATCGTGGATTGGTAAGTTGTGTTGATATTATTTAAACAAAAAGGCATCACAACCCAACAAAACGTTCCCCAAAAAGTTGTAAATGTAGATTTGTATTGATCTTGAGGGTTGATAAGGACTTGACTATAACCATAAATTTTTTCCATGGATGACAAAAAAGCATGTCCAATCGTTGAATCGACACTCATGTCAATATTAGGAATTGGAAATTTGTCTTTTAAATAAGCTTTATTTAAGTCACGAAAATTTGTACATACCCTAATATGATTATCAAGTTTAACAACTATGAAAATGTTTGAGATCCAAGGAGAATAATCAACCCTAATATGATTATCAAGTTTAGCAACTGTGACAATGTTTGAGATCCAAGGAGAATAATCAATAGGTCGAATGAATCCTGCATCAAGGAGTTTTTCAAGCTTTGAGCAACATGCAAGGCTACATTAGGGTGCATTTTTTCATATCTTTTGATGAAAAAGTTTAGCATTTTTAGCAAGAATGATGTTGTGTGTCACAATTTTCCGATCAATCCCTAGCATATCAGAATATTCCCAAGTAAATTTTTTAGTAAAATCATGAAGTAACATTGTAGTATCCTCTTGTTCATCATTGTCAGGGCACTTCCTAATCTTAATAACTTTTTCTTTATCATCTATCCATTGGCACATCAATGGTATCTCCTAAAGGGAGTGCATTAGATTTAGGAACATTAAAATCATATGGTTCTTCAGTGATCTCACTATCTTTTTGCTTGGTAACTATCATAACACAGCTAACTTGTTTCATGGGAGTAGTATAGGATGTGTTATCGTAAAATCCTAAAATTTGTTTCAAAGTTTCATCACTATGAACATATAACCATGATGGTGGTAAGTGTTAGTGTAATTAATAAATTAATTATTACACTAGCATAAGTTAACTTAGGTCTTGCATTTAATCAATTAAGTCCCAGGTTGCATTATTGGATAAATCATTTAATAAATGGGATAATATTCCCTTCCTTGTTTGGTGGGATAAGATTCCTTTTAGAAGATGAGTCCTCCTTCTAGAACTTATCTCAACATTTAATAATCATCTAGATAGGGTTCACATGTTGTCACATGTTGTTAGATCAAGACACATGGAAAAATCTCATGCATCTTAGGTTTTCATTCTTATCTATATAATCCTGTATCTTGTTCATTTATAATGTATCATATCCAATATCATTTTCACCATATCAATACAGATTCTTTAATCAGCATTTCGTAGTTGCAACACTTCTCTTTGTGGTTGATTATCTTTCATGGCTAAAGTACTTCATTGAAGATTCCAGAGCTTCAGGGGTTGTACATCCATAATCTCAACATGGTATCAGAGCTAGGTTCATTGAAACATCAACCCTTGATCCAGGAAGTTGGAGTGCAAGATTCTTGCAGGCTTGGAGTTTTATGTTGTAGGCTAGTTGGTTCTACCTAGGAGCCAAGCTGATTTTTGGTGTAGATCAGGCTCTCTCCGACCTCTACATTGCATCTAGAAGGCCTCAAAACCCATATATCACATGTTCATTTGTCAAAATCAGAGTAGTTTCAACTGGGAGCCTTGTAGGTACAATATAGGGTTTTCATTTTTTGTATAAATCCATACATATTTGTAGGAAAAAATCTTCCCTCTCAGTCCTCCATCTAGGTTTTTTGGGTGAAAATTTTCAATAGTTCAGGAAAAAAATTGATTTTCTAGGCAAACTGGTATTTAAATATGCAGTTGGCATATTTATTTTTGTGGTGACTATAGTGTTTGGGTTTATATTTTTCCACCGTCGGCTTTGATTTATTTTTTTGCAAGGTTTAAATAATTTCTATCGACATTTATTTATTTATTTTTTAAATTGCAAACATTTGCAATATTCAATTTTTTTTTGAAGCCAACTGCTTGTAGACTTCTATCAGCCCTGTCACATCGGTGATCTCACCCGAAATCATCCGTCGGCCCCCGCTCCCACTGATCACCGTTTGCTGACCACTGGCCTTCGGTCACCGGCCGTCAACATCACCTAGTGACCATCCCGCCCATCAAAATATTCCGGTCACCGCCAACCAGTGTTTGCAGGTCCTGTCGCCAATGGCCAAGCCTCGGTCATGTGAGGATCCACCAACCCCACCACATCCAACGATTCCACCATCTGTGTCACCCGTGCCACCCGCCAGAACCAATTGTGCACCACTCTGACTCTGCCATTTGGCAGATTGTTTATTTTTTGTGCCAGCCAGCCCTGTGGTGATATCAACAACTAGGGCCTTTTTTTTTTTAGCCCCGGGTGCTTGATTTTTGCACCTTGTTAGCCAGTGTAGATCAAATTGCAATTTTTTTCCTGAGGGCCATATCTTCGCACCATGGTATCAAAAATTCGCAAACGAGATATTGATAGAAAGAGAATTTAGAGCACTATCCAGTGGTACAATATTTTTTGCATTATTTTTTTGCTATCAAATTCTACAGTCAACTGAAGTCAACCCTCCATTTTGGACTCAGAAGTGCATATCTTTGCATTAGATTTTCAGATTTCGGTGATTCCAACGACATTCGAGAGATATTTTAGTGCTTTTTTTCATTAGTCCAGTCACCTTCTTTGGTTTCAGCTCTAGGTATCTTTTATTAGTTTTTTGCAATTTGGTGCATTTTCCTGATTCCTGTGACATCCTAAAGCTTGAAGAATAATATCTTGATCTCGGAGGCATATTTTCAATTTCATATCTATTTAGAAGTCCTTATTTTCTATTGAAGGTCATTTGTGTTTGTTTGTTTGGAGGGAAAGTTTCATTATGGGGCTTGCATATTATTCTCCTTTAACTATGATGCACAAGGGTAACTATAAGCAATGGCAAGATGGGATCAGCCACCATATCCAATCACTTGATCTATTGCCTGATCTGTATGGTATAGTTCCCCACCCAAGTGAATATGTTCAAAAATTTGCTTAGAGTTGCAGTAGGTACACCATCTTGGAGATCATTTCTATGCAAGTTGATTGTGATGTTTTGAGATCTATTGATCATTGCAATTTTCCTCACATTCTTTGGACTAAGCTTTGGGAGATCTATGGAGATTCAGATACTCCACCATTCCCCAATGGTCACGATTCATAATTCCATTCTTCAAATTAGGTTCCCCACGATGATATTGTTGTGCAGGAAGTTGATTACCTTGATCTTTCTGAAGAGGTTGACAAGGTTCCTTTTAGTGCTTCTTCTTCATCAAAGATAGTTGGTATCCCTTCACATTCAATGATTCCTTGTCGAGAATCATTACTTGAGGCTTCCACTATCATCATCCATCAGGACACATTCATTTTTTCAGACTTGACATCACAAGATGGCTTTGTTTCAGGTATCACTTACTTGGCTACTTCTACAGGTTTGGAGGACATTCTTGATGGGGTATCACTCCTCTATTTAGTTTCGACTTTGGAGAGTTTTCTTGAGTCTCCTCATCCTTTTGTCTCAGCCTTGATTGGGAATCCAAAGACTATATTGGAGGCACTTGGTTTCTCTTCAGAGATTTCATATTTGAGACTTCTTCCTTGTTACTCCTTTTAGGATTTGAGGTTTCTTCAGCATCCACCATTGGATTTTCTTCTTCCTAGCGGGAGATTTTTTGTTTTGACACCTTCATTGCTTCAAACTTCTTTCAGTGGTTTTGAGGACACTTCATTCAGAGGGGGCTATCAAGTCTCCATCACATCCATCATATCCATCACATCTTTGTCTTTGGATATTGTTCAACATCAATTTTTGCATTGTCCTGGTTTGTCACCCTCTTCATTTATTGTGACATCTTCATCATCAGGCAAGGAGACATTTGAGTAGAGTTCAAACACACCATCGACATCCACTTTCATCCTTCCTTCCTTCAATTCCTATCCTAAATGGGAAGCATCTCTGCACTTGCAGTTGGTTGTGTTTCTTCCGAAAGGGAGACAAGTTGTTTGTCGGCATTGGATCTTGTCTTGTCTTCAGATACTTACCTTTCTTGTAGGTGATATTATCTTCTAGGGGGTCAATATAGTCTCTCTATATTGTATCCATGTGATGGATGGTGTACTTGGGGGGTATTTGGGAGTCCTCCATCCTTCCCATCCTATCTCACATTTTTCTTCTTTTTCATCTCCTTTTTTGGAGAGGGGTTTTGTTCCCATTAGGTTTTCCCCTTTTCTCTGGTTGTGGGATATTTTATGCATCATCATGTACATGGGTACCTAACATGGCCTCGTAGCTAGGACCCATCATCATCTTCTTGCATAATCATTGAATTTTCCTCCCTAAGTTGAACTTATGGGGGGGTGTTAGTGTAATTAATTAATTAATTATTGCACTAGCATAAGTTAACTTAGGTCTTGCATTTAATCAATTAAGTCCTAGGTTGCATTATTAGATAAATCATTTAATAAATGGGATAATATTCCCATCCTTGTTTCGTGGGATAAGATTCCTTCTAGAAGATGAGTTGTCCTTCTAGAACTTATCTCAACATTTAATAATCATCTAGATAGGGTTCACATGTTGTCACATGTTGTTAGATCAAGACACATGGAAGCATCTTAGGTTTTCATTCCTACCTATATAATCAGGCATCTTATTCATTTGTAATGTATCATATCCAATATCATTTTCATCATATCAATATAGAGTCTTTAATGAACATTCCATAGCTGCAACATTTCTCTTTGTGGTTGATTATCTTTCATGGTGAAAGTCCTTTATTGAAGATTCTGCAGCTTTAGGGGCTGTGCATCCATAATCTCAATAGTAAGTTCATATCAAGCAATTCAGGATGTGTGATGGTGAGCTTGTGTTTTGGTTGACATGTAATGGCGTTGATGTTCAAAGATGGTCATTGAGTAGCTTTTGTTGTCTTTGAAAAATAATATCCTAATCTAGTTTTTATCTCTTGTGTATTAGGCTCTATAGGGACACGAATTCCTTGTTCATGTTTTCCACATCCTTTTCTTGTATATCCCAATTGTTTCATAAGTTCATAACCCTTTCCATCAAGTATTTCCATTTCTTTTGGATTAGTCAGAGGTTGATAATCTATCTCATCAAAATTGGTTGTGTATGTTATATTTTCTTCCAAAGTAGAGGAGATAAATGTTGGAGAAGATTTTTTGGAATTTTGAGTTAACATGATGGTTGGTTGTTCTTGTTTCTCATCTATCTTTTGTGTGATTATGTTTTCACCCATAAATAAAGGTGTGAATTCTAAGGATCCCCAATCATCACCAAATAATTTAGAGACCGATTCCTCATCTTGTTGTTCCACTTCAAGAGGTTCTATATTAGATGTGGGAATTAATGTATTTACAGTACTTATAGATCATTTTTCAAGGTGGAAGCAACTTTCAGGCTTGGGTTCCATTTTAACTTGATAAATTTTGTTGTTATAGACATATTTCATGATACAATGAGGGTTGAAGGCAGCGTATTCATCCAATGAATCCATGGTCTACCTATCTAGAAGAAGATTATATGAAAGATCATAAGGCACAACATGAATAGGAGTTTTCATAGTAGCCACCTCAACCGTAATAGGAAAAGTGAATACACCAAGTGGTTGCTTTGTTGTATTGTCAAATCCTTGAATGGATCATGAATCTAGTTTTATTTGTGACTTATCAACACATAATCTATCAAGGAGATTCACACTACACAAATTAAGGGCATAACCATTGTCAATGAGGGTTCTTTTGATACCTATTTGATGGAATTGAGTAATTATCATAAAGGCTTCATTTTGTTTTCGCAACTATAAAGGAAGGAGATCATGTTTGATGGAAAGAAATGTCTAGGTTAACCTTAATTTATTCCATGTATTAAAGTTTCCACATCATTTGGAGTTGTACCAGGAGGAACCACAATTTGTTGTAAGGCTGTTTGAAGAATAGTGTGATAATTTGGTGAATTCTAAAGTAAATCCCAAAGGGAAATATTTGTAGGAGTATTATTTAATTGTTCAACAAGATCATACTCCTTTTTGTTAGGGGAAAAGCAAGGAGCACTAGGTAGATTAGGTAAAGGTAAAGAGGATGGGATTGGTTGTAGTGGTTGTGGATTGTTTTAGGTATTATATGTATGAGAAATAGTAAGATTATTAGATTGCTACAATATATCAGTTCTAGGTGGGTAAAGAGTGAATTCAAGCTTATTGGAAGGATGAAGTTTAGGTGAGGGTGGGTAAAGAATGATTTGAGGTTGAATCACATTAACGTCCTTAGTTTGAGATTTTTCACAACAAACCTTAATAGATGTCTTAGATGAGATAAATTCCTAAAGAAATTCATCTAACATATCTAACTCATTACGACTAAAAGGTTCGAGGGGTAAGTTATTGTGAATTTAGGTTTTTCATGACAAGCTTTAGAGACATTGATTTTCTTTATTGTAGGTTGGTAAGAAAAAACCTTAGTGGATGACATAGATGAGATGAAGTCGTGAAGTACTTCATCTAACAAATCAAGGTCATCACTACTAAAAGGTTTGAGGGATATATGTTATAATTAATTGGTTTAGGTTTTTCATGACAAGATTTAGAGGATGGAGTGAGCAAGATAAAGTTATGAAAAACTTCATCTAACTTTTCTACATCATCAATACTAAGAGGTTTGGATGTTATAGTGTTTCTAAATTGAATCATTTGTTTGAAAGGTTGGTTTAATGTTTATGTTTTTTATTTATTTATTTATTGACAAATCTGATTTAAAATAACTAGGAACTAATGCTAAAAAGGAAACATGCAAAATTCTAATAATGTCCATAAATTCTATAAAGGAAAATGATGCTTATGCCAATGATTGAGATATAACAAAAAGTATTTGAACTAAAATCAAATAGGGAACCACAGAAAATAGAAAAGTGCAAAGCAATAAATTGAATTCTAGAAATAGTGATTCAAAAATTATAGTGGGATTGCTTCGCCCAAGGTGGTGAATGAGTCCCAAGAGGGGTATTTTTTAGTTTTTTTCTATTTTTTTTACTTTCTGGTTGTGTTCAGGTATGTACAATGCATATAAAGATTGAAAATGCAAAATTTTATAATGATTTAATCAAATATAATGCAATAATGAACTCTAAATGATACTTTTACTAATGCAACTTTAGAAAGACCTATGATGCAAAAAAAAATGTAAAAGAAAATGCAATGGACTCCTAGGATGCAAATGAAAATGTAAATAAAAAAGATATGATGTTCAATATGTAGGTTCACCAAAATGAACCAACAATTTTGTGGTTGGGGTTCTATAGACTACTCTTGCACTCTTATGATCTTCCACCTAAAAGAAGAGAGATAGAATAACCAAGAAAATTGAAGTGGTTCACTCAAAAAGAACATTGTATGATGTAATTAAGACTAAATCCAATGTTTTAAATGCAACGAACTAATGAAATTGATTGACTATTGATGCAAAACCTATGAAATATGCAATGTTTGAAAACATAGTGAGCTTTGCAAAAAGCTTGGAAAGATGAACAAAAATGCAAATAAGACTAAATAGAAAGCTAAATTTCAGAATGTGTGCACCTGCAAAGCTAAAGATGAATTGAAAGAACTCTAGAAATATGTTAAATCTAACTTTTTTGTGGACTGGGACTCATTCGCCACCTTGGGCGAATTAGTCCTATGATAGTGTTTTCTACCCAGAAAGTGATTTCTACAAAATGGGTGTGAGGATCTACATCTAACTCAAAAAGTCACCTTAGGAGGGACTCATTAGCCATCCATGGCGAATCAGTCCACTTTCAATTTTCTACAAATTCAGATCTTTGTTCTACGCCTTCACACCTGTACAACACTTTTTGATGGAAACCCAAATCGGGATCTCAAAAAATTCCTATAAAATAGCTTAAAATTGGTTGTCTAATGTGGGGTTTTCCTTAGTCAAACCCCTAATTAGGTAATCAAATCTTGATTGGATAAAAATTTGTATAAAACCCTAGTCTTAGATGTGTTAAAGACTAAGAAAATATGAATTATGTCAAAGACCTATTCTAAATTTTCCTAGAATAAGAAATGCAAATATAATTCAATTGATGCAAGTATTCAACCCTATAAACCTTACAATAAATAAAAAATGGAGAAAAAAGACATGCAAATGGAATGTAAAAAAAAATGCAAACCTTAATATGAAGATAGAGAATAATGGAAGATGGAATCACTTTGAAAACAAGTCTTTAGGTGTGATTTGATGGCTAGTTGCATCTCCTCAACCTAGATCTCTCCATGATTCACCATGGGAATCCATTAATAACTCTTTGTAATGTTGAACCTTGAATGAAGTGTGAGATTCAAGACCTACAAAAATGCTAGTTCAAGTTGTCCTAAAACTTCAACATTGCTAATGAAACTTGTTGTGGAAGACTTGACTTTAGAATTTGCTTTGTAAAATGACTAAGAGGTGAAGAATGACCTAAAGTGAGTATTTATAAGCATCAACACCTAATTTTCTCATTGTTTAGAGCTAAGACGCTGACATGCACTGAACAATTAAGTTGAATTAATTGAATTCCCTCTCAAAATTGAAATTTCTCTCAAAAGGGACTCATTCACCACCCTTGGTGAATGGGTCACACTAGAGGGGACTCATTTTCCCAAGGTGGTGAATGGATCCCACTAGTGGTTTTTGAAGGTGGGTTTTTAGGGTGTGATTGAATTAAGTGTTGTTTATCAGGATTTAAGTGATTTCTTAAGTGAAACATGCTTCTAGATAAAAAATAATGGGTCTTAGGGGCCTATAAATGTTGTTTTGAATGATGAGTAATGTAGGGGTACTCAAAAGTGCATCTAATTAAGCGTGAAATTATCTCTTTTCTCAAGAGTGTCCAATTTTCTATGCCACATTTATCCCCCACTTTGGCACTCATATGACTCTATATTCATATGTAAGCTAAAGGAATCTAAACAATGCACTTTATTGCGTAAAAGGACACTCGTTCAAAACCCCTAGTGTAGTTATCTGCAAAACCACAACATTAGGAACCACATCCTGCAAAAAAAAAAATTAATTGTCTAATAATCCTTTTCTCCAACCCTTAGGAATTCAATTCGAGGGTAGATGTATGCTCCCCCTTGATTCCATTTACTTTACAAAGGTGGAATCAAGGTAGCAATATGGCCACATCGAATAAAGAACATCATACAGTAGGGAATTTCCAAGTACCATGCCATGAACATTACAATAGACAATGGATGATGTCAGGTGTGGAATCATGATTCCAACACATCAAACGACGTCGAAAACAGAGTTCCATAGGTCTTGTTATGCGTTTTGAAGAAAATATGCTTTATGAACTATTAAGAGAAAATAACCCTAATTTAATGCATAAAAGTAAAAGTGATGAAAAAGAGGTAAAAAAGGGAGAAGAAATTAATTTGTCACTTACTATTGTATTTTACCTTCCTGTAGCATGAGAGGGACATGTGAGAAGGATTAGCTATCACCTTTGAAGATATACAATAGAGAAGAGAAGGATTATTGCCTTGTTTTCAAGGTAAATCATACCCTATTGTAAATAAAAATTTTCAATAGATATGCATTATCAAGGAAAATGATTAGGACTAAATGAACAAGGTGTCCTAGAATCAGTGTATATTATTAGCAATCCTAAGCATCAAGGTCATGGTTATTCAGTAATTAAAGAATCTAAACATATCGGTGATACCTCTAATACTAGGGGAACTTTATATAATGCAAACATCAACATAGAGAGCACAAAGAGTCCTTATGATGAAATTTCTACCAACACTAAAACTATCCATACATATTTTAGCCCTCTAATTGGGACCAACAACAACAAAAAAATCTATATCAAAGAAAAGAGGAAATATTTAAAGCAAAATAATTGGAAAAACAAAATGTAAAAAGAACATTTAGATGGACACCAAAAAAAAAGCAAGAAAATCATCCCTATCAAACTTCATTAGTCAAAGAAACTATGGGGAAAATTTGAAAAGGAATGTTCACCCATAAAAAATGTCCAATGACACAAAATAAATATTCAAGAGTGACCTACAAGGTATATCAAGAAGTTGGTCCCAATCGAATCTCCATATCTTGGACCCATCATTGCTCATCATCCCAAGTTTGGAGAGTGAAAGATTATAAACTATCAACCAATCCATCTAAATCTCATATACCTCAAAAAAAAATTCCATCCACTTTGGCATCCATGATATCCAAATCTCACATTGACTGTTTCTTAGAAGCAACTCTGTATCATAAGGACTCTAAGGGAACCCTATTGCGATGTGCACATCAAGGAAAGGTTAATTGTTATTGACAAAGAAAAAAATAATTATCAAGGGTTACATTCAAGTGCTAGTATCTTAGCAAAACAACACCTCTAAGTGGATATCATTGGCACATCATGACAACAAAAACACTTATAAGTGGGATATCGGCTAACTTTGTTTCTCTATGCCTAGTTTTGTATGGTGTGGGCCATGATGAGAGGTAATAGAGTGGGGACCAAGCTAGATAATTGCAAAGAGTTTTATAGGGAACCCTTCACTTAGAATATTTGTAAAGAAGGTGGTTTGGTGCTGCTTTAAAAATGATTCATAGATCTACTATAACTCTATTTGACATCATCAAGGAGGAAGTGGATAAGAACCCTATAGGGGAAGGTACCAAATAGATTAGGGATGATTTTTTAAACCTCTGAGTTCAGAAATGTGAAAGTGTAGATAGTTAGTATTCAAGTCTGGGTGGTGTTGGAGGTTTACTATTATTTTGTTGTGTCTATGTCCTAGTTCTATTGTTTTTAGTTATAGATATTTTTTATGTTCTTTTGAACATGCTTCCTTTTTGGCCCTGAGGGATCTTCATGTAAAGGGTGCAACACCCTATAAATGTTGCTTCTATAATAAAAAAATCACCTAAGTTAGCACCAACAACATCTACATCAACACAACTAGGTGGTTAAAATCATCACCATGATGAAAAACTAATAAACAAGTGTCTTCTATGAAATCAAAAGTAAAAATCAAAAAATCAAAAAAATAAAAAAAATAAAAAAAAGAAGAAAATAGTCAAGAGAAAAATTGTTCTCTAGTGAAAACCACTATGGTGGCACTTTGGACAAGGACCATGATGAAATCCTAGCAAATAGGCGTCATGAGTAGAATTGAGCATCTATGTGCACCATTTCAGATGGAAGAATCTTAACCTATCCATAATAAATCCAACATTACATCTATTATCCATCTATCTTATCCATAATAAATCCATGAACCATTCATCCAATCCATTTTCATCCAAATCCAGGTTATCTCGATCTTGGCACAGGTTTAGTGTAAACTTCATAGTTGCTTATGGAAAACATCTTGACATGGGTCACTATCATTGATCCTATCTTATACAACATTATCTAATCCATGAGGCATTTTCCAAAGGGGTATACTCTATCTAAACATGTTATCCTATCACAAGATAATCCTTTGCATACTTTACATATCCATCCATTTGTTTATCAATGCATCCACCCATTGCAATCCCTACATTGCTAGACATTTGGGGAAAGTACTTACATCTTGCTTTAGAATAAATATTGATCTATGTATTCTAACTCTTGTTGTGATCTTGACATCATCCAAACAATTCAAACAATCCATATCAGTGGCATCTTGTTGATGCTTCAAACAATCTTGTTCCTATCCTGACTACAAAATCTCAATCAATCATTATCTGATAAATCAATAATCATCTTGGAATGTATCCTTTCCAATCATCAGGTTGTTCCTATCTTGACAACACTATCTTCTAAATGAGGATTTTTGTTTGACCCCTCACAATGCTTTAATCCTCTTAGGGTTTTTCACCAAAAAGGAGAAAGGGGATTGGATGGGGACAAAAATGCAAGGATTTACACTCAAGACTAATGTAAATGAGATTTTATTTGAAATTGAACTGATTTAAAGATGCAAAATTATGAAAATGTAAAGTGTTGGGAAGCACATTGTGATATGCAGAAATGCCTAAAAATGCAACCAAATGATGAAATAACATAAAAAAAATGAAAGAGGTGCACCTAGAATCAAAATTTTGATGTTGGAAGATTTTGCAATCCTAAACAATTAATTAATTTTTTTTCTAGGACAATTGTGCTAGTTTGGGCGACCTAGTCCCAGTTTCGGGAAACTTTGTCAAAACAAGAATCTACCAAATAGGTATCCAAAAATGTAAAAATTAATTTTCAGGCTCGCAAGCAGGACAAATTCACCACTAGTGGAAACTTATTCCTTCTAAAAATCTTAAGAAATTTAGGATAGAATCTTGTAGTCTTAGGTCTGCACTTCCTTTTCTCACAAGTGTCCACAATTGATTCTGTAAAAAATGGGGTAGAAAGTCTCTCCAAGCTTGAATTAGAGTTTTCTTGACTTGATTGACTTTATGCACTTTTTTATCACTTTCCAATATCTATTTCTTGAAAAATATGCATACAAAAGTCACATGGAAAATGGAAAAAATGGTTGACGGTTATAAAATAGGGGTTTTCCTCAGTCAAACCCCACTTTGGTAATCAAACCCTAAACAATGAAATAGAATGAAAAGAGTGTGATAAATAGATAACATGCAAATGCAAATTTCATAAAATTACCACACCATTGATGCTCAAATTTGAAGATATGCAATGAATAACTCCAATATCTTGACTTGATAATGAGGTTTGTGTAGGATCATCATGGAAAAAAAAGACCCTTAAGTGGAAAAAAATTCAGAAAAATCAAAGTTAGGCAACTTGGCGTAAAATTTTCAATAAGTTATCTATATTATTTCAAAAATATGTAAGAATAGAATCTGTAGAAAATTGAATGTAGTCTCTAAAATACTAGGTTTTTTTTTCAAAAAAAAGTATATTTGGTGAAATTTTGAATTGTCAATGTAGTAGTACTTAAATTTTAGGAAAAAAAGAAGAAGTAGGTGTTTGTCTGACCACCCTAATGACAATTAAATAATAACTAGTTTTTAATATGATTTCATATATAAGTAGAGGACTCATGTCCCAATGTGATGCATAATTTTTTGTAATTTTTTTCCAAGTAAGTAATTAATTATGTTTTTTTTATTACAACTTTTTAAAAATATAAAAAATTGTATGTCTGACCACCTTAACTTGGTCAAAACTTCATGAAATTCAAATTTTCTTTTTTTAATCCTATAGTATGCGAAGCGTAAAATTGGTGCATGTTTTGGATTCAAAAAATGTGATACCATTTCAAAGCTATAGATTTTTTTTAATCATCCTATCAATTAGGGATTTAGTCATAATTCAAATAGAAAATGAATAATAATTACTTATTAAATTAAAAGGAAAGCATAATTTATATTGGTGGAAAGTTGAGAATCTCCTTTAAAAACCCTTTCCATTTCATCAATTTTGGGTAAAAAAAAGTTGTCAGCCACATACCCATCATATTGCCACTTTTTGGACCATCATCATCCTGCACATACCCAATTATTCATTTTCTTGAATGCTTATGAGATTGAATTCTTAAGAGATTGTATGACATTTGGAGATAGATGATTGTAGGAGATGTAAAATGAGGTGAAAAACCCTTATTTATACTTGATTTTACTAAAATTTCCCAAAAGTAACACATCACAAGCCGACCTCAAGTTAGAGGAAAACATTCTGCTAGAAATTTAAAATTATTTTTAGTTTTGTGCCAAAAAGGATTAAGTCACCCCTATTGGTGACTTAGTCCTAGTTAAGATAATTAAGTGGGTGTCAGGAATTTCAGGGCATTACAAGTTGTCCAATGGGAATATCCTCAAGAACACACTTGGAAATAGTTAGAAAGTGTATTAAGGGGTCATTTAGACATGAGAAAGGGTTGAATTAGTGAAATTAAGCCTAAAAATGCATGAAATCTTGTTACAAGATGTTGCAACACTTAAAAATAGGACTCAATAAGTGATGAAAAGGTGATTTTTAGGTGAATGGTAATGAATAGGGTCTAGAAAAGTGTAGAATTTTTTTACAACACTTCACAATACCTTCACAAGAAATAATAATTTGAATGTTTAAGACCTAATGTGAATGTTTTGACCACATTACAACATTATACCTAGGTAAAATCAAGCCAAAGTCTGCTAGAAAGACTCAAGTGAGCATAACAATGTCAACTATACATTTTTTGGTGACACAAGTAAGCCCCCACTTGAGTGAGAGGATGAACTTGCTTCAAACTCTTGCTAAAGTAGCCCAACATGTACATTGAGAGGGATCCTAATGCACTCATGTTGGTAAGATGAAACAATAATAACCACTTGAGGGATGATCTTTCCCCCAAGATTAAGATCTCATGGAAAACCAAACATAAGAACGAAAGTAAAATGTATGATGATGAGAATGAATGAAATCTTTGATCATCTATCCAGCTCGTTGTGGATTAGATCTAGGATGATTGTTTGAAAAAGAGAATGTATACTCACTTTGGGGTGAAAAAACTCATGGTGGTCTGCCAGGTGAGAAAAACCAAAAAGGTTAAGTACATACGCAAGTTGATATGCACTCACAAACACAGGTGGCTATGCGGAAATTCATGCCATTGAATGGGCTTCCCGCTCAACCATACTAAAGCTATACCTCTTAATAACTTTAACTAGGTGCCACAAATGAAAAATGTTGGTTCATGTTTCTTGAGACAAGAAAAGCTACATATGCTTAGACCTCATAACAAATGCAAAGGTACCACATGTATGCAAGTTGCATTATGCAAGGTGGTAAAAAATGTAAAATCAAAAAATATAACATGTAAAATTTAAAAGAAAATGTAAAATGTAAAAGGTTTTCAAAGGAGTCTTGTTAAGTTCATGCAAGGTTTATCACTTAGGGAACATTTTATCTATTGTCTCCAAGAGAGGATCAATCCAAGAATAGAAGATCCACAACGTAGTGGATGCAGTGTGTCACATCAGGCCACTAAGATGAATGCAAAATGCTAAGATAGATCACACTTATGAAGGACATCACACCCAACATCATCCACAAAGTGACAAACACATCGTATGAAGTGAAAAAGCTACACTAAGAACCAAAAATGAAAATGAAAGGATGCCAATGTATGCCCCCCACTTTAAAGGAATTGTTGTACAACGATTTGAGAGTAATTAATTTAAAGTAGTGAAGGAAAGAAGATGTAGAAAGGAAAAATAAGACATGAGAGCGAACTTGGAAAACCCCTATGCCAAGTCATATGCTTCCAAGTAAGATTGCTTCATGTAAGTGAATAAGATAACAAAAGAAAGGATGGTTGTCCCCTAGAAAGGAGTACACCAAACACATAAGGGATCTATCGATTTGGGGTCAGTATGTTCATTGCTACAATGTTTCTGTGAAAGACCTCAAAACTATCATCATTCCCCAAAGCATAGAGAACTGGAAGAATGAGACAGAGAGTGAAAATAAATGAAAAATGAAGTCCATTTTGAGTCAACATGGAAGAGACGTTGTGATCTCAATGATTTGCATCATCCCCAAAAGGAAAACACAAGTGAAAAGAAAAGGAAAAGTTAAAATCTTTTGGGTCAACATGAAGGAGACATTGTGGTCGCAATACCTTGCATCATCCCCAAAAGGAAAACACAAGCGAAAGACAAAAGGAAAAAACAAAGGAAAGGCTTTTGGATCAACATGGAAGAGACATAAGGCTTCTTAATGCTTTGCATCATCCCCAAAAGGAAAAAAAAAAACAAAAAGTGAAAAAGGACCTTTTGGGTCAACATGGAAGAGACATGGGGCATCTCAATAGTTTGTGTCATCCCCAAAAGGAAAACAGAAAAAATAAAATGAAAAGGAACTTTTTGGGTCAACATGGAAGAGACATAGGGCATCTCAACGCTTTGTGCCATCCCCAAAAGGAAAATGAAAAAAAATGTATGACATATAGAAGAGTAGAGGTATGAATAGAAGAAGTGTACAAAGAGAACATCAAATGCACGATACAAGGGAATACAAATTGTACAAAAGCACACTGTTTAAGAAAAGAAAAAAAAAATGAAAAATAAAAAAAAAATGGTTAGCCAAGTGAATGCAAGTCAACCATCTAACAAGTCATCTCCCTCCCAATCATTTTCAGTATATTGCAAGGTTCGTTGACTAGATCCAGAGGAAGAAATGCAAGTGTCGAACTAGGAAATGTGCCAGGTTCTTCAATTGGTTTAGAAGATTTATCATTTAAGCTCATGGTAGATGAGAATAAATATTTTAGATTGTTATGCACTTCTTCGTCTATTCTTGTGATCTCATCATTGTCATCATCAAAGTTGATGACGACTGGAGGATGAAGTATTATTTCCAAGGAAAGATGGATCAAAAGTTGTAGCTATTGAATCAGATCATTTTATTGTGAGGGCTAGACTGTGTTACCTTGTGGCAAGTCAAGGGAAGGAGGGTGATCATATATTGCTTATGTCAAAGGAAAAGGTTGATTTTCTTTGTTATTTTCATTTTACATTTGATGAGAAAGAAGACGATGATGATGCCTATGCTCTCTAGCACCATGATTTCATTTTATTTTATTTTGAAGTTGTTGAGGTGTAGGAGTGGGTTGATCCATTAGAGGTTCCTTGTCCTCTTGATGGGGGAGAATGGATAGAGCTGAAGAAGATGGATCAATCACTTTCTCTTTGTCTTTATAATTTTTTTTAATGCAGGGCGGTAGGAAAATATTAAATTTAGTTTCCCTTGGATGTTTATATGAGGAAGGGAGGTTTCAGTGGTTGGAATCTCATGAGTTTTCATTGGGCACTCAATTTCAAACTTAGGCTAAGCATGATCTCATCTAGGCTAGGAGAGTAGAAGTGTATAGGGATGTGTTACAAAGAGATAATTCAATTATTCATTTGTCTTTCAACTTTTGGTATGCTATGAAAAATAAATATTTTCGAGGGGTGATGGGTTCCATAGGGGCAGGCCAAAAGGCTTCTAAGGAAAAATTACCTTTAGAGGATAATGGATTAAAGCCACTATGGTGTATGGTAAATATTTCATTTCCATGTGGAAAATTCAAACACTTGTGAACAATCGAAGGGACTTCTTTCATCGAGTGAAGCCAAGAATGGCCTAGCCACAGATGAAATTGATCCAATTGTCAAGTAATAGAAAATGTTACATCCAAAGTCTTGGGTCCTATCTGTAAGGGGAGTATGATTGATCTGATTATAGGGAATGCAAAACCAGCATGCATTTTAATCCATGAAGTTGGTTTATTATAATATTCTTGATAAAGTTCATGTAATACTAAAAATTCTTCCATGATCACATTCTCACCATAGGTGGGATCTACTAATATCCCATTTGTTGGTTTATCGTAGATGCAGTCGGCTATGTAAAGAGGACCATTAAGAAAATTTTTAAGTATATCATGAGAAGAGAAAGTAATCTCAAGAGATTTATTAGTTGGGACGTTACGAGGGATAACATCTATTGTACCCACAAGTTCATCCTTAGGAGTAACTTGGGTAACATTTGGAGTTATATCATGTTGTTCATTATTTGTATCAATGTTCACAACCTAAGGGTTTGAAGGTTCAATAGCCTTGAAAAATGACATATTGTGTTTAGGCATGGGGTTGGTACAGATTTGTAAATTCTGGTTAGGGGGTGCAAAATACTTATTTCGTTGATCATTGACACCCACAATGGATAAACAACCTGAATCAATGAGGTCTTGAACTACGTGTTTGAGATGCTTACAATGTTTGGTGTCATGTCCATTTTTGCGAGGAAAATGACATTAAGAATTTTGTTTGAAGGTAGGTGGTAAAGGCTTGGTGGTATCAAGTGGTTTAACTATAGTCAAATGTATCCTTTGTTGTTGCAGTAGTTGATTCATTATGTTATGGAGAGTATTGGGTAAGGGTGTAAATTCTCTTCGGGTCCCCTTAGGAAAAGGGCATCACTGATTTAATAGTTGCCACTTGAATTGGAATTGGTTGGGGTGGTTGGGGAGAAGGTAGATTGAAATGTAAAAATCCTCAGTTGGTTTTTCTAAAGTTTTCTACATTGTTGTGGGCAGTTTGCTCAAACTTCTTAGCTCAATTAGAAGTGGATTTTGAATCATGACTAGAAATTGAGTTGTGATAGTTGCAAAGGGTTGTACATAAATGCAGGAATGAAGGAAATTTCATTATAGTTGACTTATCCAGGTGAAGGTGAGTATGCAAGTTTTCGATAAACATCTTTTGTCGATGTGAATTGGGAATCTTAACAACAATTTGAGTATACAATGACTAATAATGTGAAATGAAATCTGTAAATTTTTCATCTGTGTTTTGTTTACATCACATTAAATTGGCCATAGTATTTTTAGGATTCATATGGACTTGGAAATGACTTATAAAGGCATCCAAAAGTACATTAAATGATTGAATTGAATGAACGGGTAAGTTTAAAAACCACTCCAATGCAATGTCTTTTAAGGTCCGAGGAAAAAGTTTAGCTAATAATTTTTCATCAAGAAAAAAATCACTGTAGAAGGTTGTATAAGCATTGACATGATTAGTATGATCTCCTTTAACCTCTGTATTTCTCAAACCTAGGAATTTTAATTCCTTGTGGCATCTGAGTGCTTAAGATCTCTAAGGATAATGGGCTACTGGGTATGTGCATGATCATGATGAACTAAAAATTGGTGATATGATGAGTATGTGTAGGGTATGTGGCTGACAACTTTTTTTTACCTAAAATTGATGAAATGAAAAGGGTTTTTAAAGGATATTTTTAGATTTCCACCAATATAAATTATTCTTCATGTTGAATTTAATAAATAATTATTATTCATTTTCTATTTCAATTATCACTAAATTCCTAATTGATAGGTTGATTGAAAAACATTTATATGCATCATAGAAAAGTGGCCACTTGTCATTTTCATGGTCTTTTAGGCCTATCCTCTCAATGTTTGATCTATTTTTCTTTGATTCATTGATGTAATGTGGCTTGAACATTCACATTAGGCCCTTAAAATGAAAATAATGATGTCTTATGAAGGTGTTGTGAGGTTTTGCAAAACATTTCTACACTTTTCTAGACTTTATTCATTATAATTCACCTAAAAATCACCTTTTTATTCATCATCAAATCCTATTTTAAAGTGTTGTAAACTCTTCTAACAATATTTCACTCTTTTCTAGGCATAATTTCACTATTTACACCTTTCTTATGCTTTATTTGACCCCTTTATTCCCTTATAAGGCTTAATAAAGTGTATTCTTGAATATAATCCCAACAAATAGACATTAAATGTGAATTGATAAATCCCGACACCCACTTTCATGTCCAATGTGGGACCCATTCGCCATGGATAGTGAATGAGTCCCTCTTCACCCCAATTTCAAAATATTTCAAATTTTATTTTAGGTTTTTATTCAAAATTACTTGATGTCAGCCTATGATGAGGTATCATCAGGTTACTAAGGTAAAAATGTGTATAAATAAGTGTTTTTCATCTCGTTTTAACCCCCAATCATCAAGTTCACTTATTCAAGCATTCAATTATCATTTGATCACTTTGCATCATCAAATCAACCATCAATCAAGCATTCAAAGGCAACTATTGACATATCTTCATAATTTTATCAACAAGAGTTTGGTAAGTTGATAGCATTTTCATGTTATTAGTTTATCTTCCTCTTTCATTTCATCATTTTATTAATGGTTTGATTACCAAAGTGGGATTTAACCAAGGAAAATCCCTTTTCCCTAACCCTTAATGATTTTTCCCCTTTGTGCATGTATTATGTATGTAGATTTATCAAGCATTTTGCTATTGAAAAGTGGAGAATTCAACAAAGTGTCTCAAGTCAACTACATCATATTTCAAGATTGAAGAAGGATTTTTTTCTATTTTCTGCAAGATTAACTTCATCAAGCCGACAAGTAGTCAACCTCAGATCTGGTGCTACAGAATTGTCCCCTAATTTATTATAATTTTGGGAGAGGACTGATTCACCATTAGTGGTGAATATGTCCCACCTTAAGGCTAAAAAATCTAAGTTTTGTCAGATTCTAGATCCTGACACTCAAAAACCTATTCCCAACATTTTTTACTAGGAGCATGACTGATTTGCCATCAGTGGAAAATGAGTCCCACTAGTGATTTTCTATGATTTCAAACAGCATTAAAAACATTCCATATTCTTCATAAGACTTCTAGATGCACTCTAATTCAACCATGTTCTTTTCTATTTTGCATTTCTCATTCATAGTTAATTATTTGCATATCACATTTTGTTTTCAAACATTTCATTCATCTTAGGTTTTTCATTCATAATATCTCAATTTCATTGTTTAGCTGCATTCATATCATCCAATTTAGTCCTAGTGACATCACACATAACATAATTTGAGTGAACCTAGCTAGACTATTTGGCCCTTTCTTTCTCCTTTTAGGTGAAAAACCCTAGAAGAGCTAGATAGACCTAGAGAGTAAAAGAAATTATGGTTCATTTTGGTGAGCTTGAATTTTGAAAATATTTGATTTCTGATTCTAATTGCATCTTGCATATTAGACTTCATTTGCATCAATATTCAATTAGGGTATTGTCTTGTTTTTGCATTCTAGGGTTTCTTAACTTGCATTAGTGAAAGACTCATTTAGATTTTAATTTTGCATTGCATATCATTGAAAAAAATGAAAATTTGCATTTGTATCCTTTGTTGGCATCTCAAAATCATTTAAATCACATTGAAATTTTTGAAAAACACAAAAAAAATCTCATATTTGGACTCATTCGCCACCTTGGGAAAATCAGTCCACCTGCACATTTCATTTTGCATTTTTAGGCATTTTCTAGGTATTTCCTACATTAGAGTTTTCTATAGTTTTTTCTTTTTTTTCTTTCTAGATTATATATTTTCTCCTATTTCTTGTATCCTAGTTTACTTGCATTGATTGTCATCATGGCATTCTCTTTTAATAAAATTTAGAACTCATTAAAATCCCTAGTAGACATGTCCAATTAAGCCTTTGGTTGCAATCCTAATGACCTTTAGCATCCTCATGCTCCTTCAACTTCTCATGATTGTCCTCCTCATGATGTTGACATTATTGGAGAAGATAATGCTAGCATGAACAAGTTCTTAAACAACTATCTTGATAACCTTGAATCCAATGCAGCCTTTTATCCATCCATGAAACCACCAAATGTTCCTACTATTGCACCTCTTAATCACTTTGTATATCTTCATCCTGAAACTCAAGAAGGACCTAAGATCCCTCCATCAAGTGGACCTAGTTCCTCCCAACAAACACATCCTCAACCATTTTATGATCAAAAAGTTACAAACACTCCCATCAACCTTGAACAAAATTATGGCAAAGGATTTACTATCCTAAGCAAACAAGGTTGTGACACAACACATGAGTATGACATTCATCAACTTCTAGAACAAAAACAAACAAAATAAAACACAATAGGACTAGGATATCAAGATCCTCTTCATGTTGACAAGCCTCCTTTCATATATTGGAGACTTCTGGATGATGGCACAGTGATCTTTGATTCTCCTCCTAAATTAAACATTATCCTTCCACACAAACAATCTTTACATGATTCTAATAACAAGGATTCTAGGATCCCCATGGGTCCTCCCCCTTCTTCTATTTATGAAAAAGGAGAATCTAGCAAACTAAAATGACCTTACAAATTGAAAAAGATCAAGTTTCCTACTCATCCACCACCTAAATATGAAAGGAGGATTCAATTACTTTTAACCTGAGGTCTTATACTCTTACCACCTTCAAATAGGTTGTTCGTTCACCCTAAATATTCTAACATACCATATTACAAGTATCATCATGTTCTGAGACATCGAACCAAAGAATACTAGATATTGAACGCAATACTGGACAAGTATCACTTCATTGATACTGACTGCTTTCCTATCATCCATTAAAGTGCCATTCCCTTATCATGCCATAGTTGTAGGATCTTTCATTCTAACTATTCCATGATCCTTTCCATCATCAACCTTGGCTCATGCTTTTTTTTCTCTTTGTGGAAACAATTAGTTGTTAGCCTTTGTCCTTGTAATGCACATGTCTCTATCTCTTAACCATTTTTTTTTTCCACTTACATTATTTAAGATTGAGAAACCAATAATTTAGTTAATGGTTGACTTACATTTTCATTACTAGTTCATTAATTTTATGTGCGTATCATGTTCCCCCATAATGTCTATTTGATGTTCTCTCTCTTTTTACACTTCTTCTATTTTTCCTTCTATTCTTCTTTATGTCGTGCATTGGTCTTTTTCACTTTTGTTTTGCATTTTACTTTTGGGGATGATGCAAAGTGTTGACAGCAATGTCTCTCACATGTTGACCCAAAAGGTCCTTTCCTTTTTTTCACTTTTGTTTTGTGTTCTCCTTTTGGGGATGACACAAACCATTGACATTCCCTATGTCTCTTCCATGTTGACCCAAAAGGTCCCTTTCTTTTTCACTTTTCTTGTCTTTTCCTTTTGGGGATGATGCAAGGCATTAAGACTAAAATGTCTCCTTCATGTTGACCCAAAATCTTTTCCCTTTGCTTTTTCCTTTTCCTTTTTATTTTTTGCTTTTTTTTTGTCCTTTTGAGGATGATTCAAAGCATCGAGACTGCAATGTCTCTTCCATGTTGACTCAAAATGGACCTCATTTTTTCTTTTGTTTTCGTTCTCTTTGTGTCATTGTTCTAGTTCCAAGCTCTCTCATAAAAAAATTGTAGCAACGAACATACTTACCCCAAATCCATAGATCCCTTATGTGTTTAGTGTATTCTTTTCTGGGGGGCAACTCCCTTTTGTTTTGTTTTCCTTTTCATTTACATGAAGCAACCTAACTTAGAAACATATGACTTGGAATATGGGCTTTGCAAGTTAGCTCTCATGTCTTGTTTTCTTGTTGCATATTTCCTTCACTCCTTTAAAGTAATTACTTATAGACCGATGTGTAGAAATTATTTTAAAGTGGAGGGCATACATTAGCATCATTTCATTTTTCATTCTTGGTTCTCAATGTATCCTTGTCACTTCATACGATGTGTTTGTCACTTTTTGGATGGCATTGGGTATGATGTCCTTCATAAGTGTGATCTATCTTAGCATATTGCATTCCTCTTGGTGGTCTGATGTGACACACTGCATCCCCAAAGTTGTGAATCTTTTATTCTTTGGTTGGTCTTCTCTTGGAGACATTAGACACAATGTTCCCTAAGTGATAGACCTTGCATGAACTTAACAATACTCCTTTGAACATCCTTTTGCACTTTTTACATTTTTTCATTTTACATTTTTGCCACCTTGTATAATCAACTTGCATGCTTGTGGTACCTTTACATTTGTTCATGAATTCTAAGAATATGGAGCTTTTCTTGTCTCATGAAGCATGAACCATCATTTTTCCTTTATGGTGCCTTGTTAAAGTTATTAGGAGGTATAACTTTGATATGGTTGAGTAGGAAGCCAATTCTAAAGCACGACTTTCCCCATAGCCACCTTTGTGTTTGTGGGTGCATGAAAAATAGCGTATTTACTTCACCTTTTTGGGTTTTCTCACCCAACGGAGAGCCATGAGTTTTGTAGCCCTAGAGTGAGTATACACATTTTTCTTTTTCTCACAATCATCCTAGATCTTATCCATAACTAGTTGAATGAATTATCGAAGCTTTCATTTCTCTCTCATCATCATGTGTTTTCCTTTGTTCTTATTGTTATTTTTCCATGGGATCTTCATCATGGGGGCTTGATCATTCCTCTTGATCATTTTCATTCCATCTTTCTAGCATAAGTGCATTAAAACCTCTTTCTCAATATTCATGGCTACTTTAGTCTGAGTTTGAAGAAAATTCATCCTCTCACTAAAGTGGGGGCTTAATGCACCATAGAAAAATAGCCACTTGTCATTTTCATGGTCTTTTAGGCCTATTCTCTCGATGTTTGGTCTATTTTTCTTTGATTCATTGATGTAATGTGGCTTTAACATTCAAATTAGGCCTTTAAAATGCAAATAATGACATCTTGTGAAGGTTTTTTGAAGTGTTGTAAAACATTTTTACACTTTCTACATGCTATTTATTATAAGTCACCTTAAAATCACCTTTTTATTCATCATCAAGTCTTATTTTGAAGTGTTGTAAACTCCTTTAACAAGATTTCACACTTTTCTAGGCATAATTTCACTATTTACACCTTCCTTATGCTTTATTTGACCCCTTTATGCCCTTATAAGGCATAATTAAGTGTATTATTCAATGTAAACTTGATAAACAACATTAAATGTTCCTTAATTCCCGACACCCACTTTTAGGTCCAAGGTGGGACCCAATCGCCATGGGTGGCGAATGAGTCCCGCTTCACCCCAATTTCAAAATATTTCAAATTTTCTTTTGGATTTTTATTTAAAATTACTTGATGTCGACCTGTGATGAGGTATCATTAGGTTACTAAGGCCCACGTGTGTACAAATAAATTCTTTTCATCTCATTTTAACCCCCAATCATCAAGTTCACTTATTCAAGCATTCAATTATCATTTGAGCACTTTGCATCATCAAGTCAAGCATCAATCAAGCATTCAAAGGAAATCATTGACATATATTCAGAATTTCCTCAAAAAGGGTTTGGTTAGTTGACAACATTTTCATGTTATTAGTTTATCTTTCTCTTTCATTTGATCATTTTATTAATGGTTTGATTACCAAAGTGGGATTTAACCAAGGAAAATCCATTTTCCCAAACCCTTAACCATTTTCCCCCTTTGTGCACATGTGTTATGTATGCATATTTATCAAGCATTTAGGTGTTGAAAAGTGGAGAAGAAGTTAACAAAGTATATCAAGTCAACTACATCATAATTCAAGCTTGGAGAAGGTTTTTTGTCCATTTTCTATAGGATTAACTTCATCAACTAGACAAGTAGTCAACCTTAGATCTGGTGCTACAAAATTGTTCCCTCATTTCTCAAAATTTTGGGAGAGGACTAATTCACCATTAGTGGTGAATGAGTCCCACCTTAAGGCTGGAAATCTAAGTTTCGTCAGATTCTGGATCTTGGCACTCAGAAACCTATTTTTGATAGTTTTTACCAAGAGCAAGACTGATTCACCATCAGTGGGGAATGCGTCCCATAGGACTTCTAGGTGCACTTTGATTCTTGTTCTTTTATGTTTTGCATTTGCTCATTCATTGTTCATTGTTTGCATATCACATTGTGTTTTCAAACATTACATTCTTCTTAGGTTTTGCATTCATAATATCTCAATTTCATTGTTTAGTTGCATTCATATCATTCCATTTAGTCTTAATCACATCACACATAACATAATTTTAGTGAAGCTAGCTAGATTCTTTGGCCTTTTGTTTCTCCTTTTAGGTGAAAACCCCTTGAAGAGCTAGAAAGACCAATAGAGCCAAAAATCTATGGTTCACTAGAGCTTTCAAATAGTATCACATTTTTTGTATCTAAAAAATGTGTCACATTCTATGCTTTGCATACTATAGGATTAAAAAAAATGAATTTCATGAAGTTTTGACCAAGTTAAGGTAGTCAGACTTACAAGTTTTTTATATTTTTTAAAAGTTGTAATAAAACGTTCATAATTAATTATTCCCTTGGAAAAAATTACAAAAAAATATGTATTACATTGGGACATGGGTCCTTTACTTATATCTAAAATTCTATAAAAAAATATTATCATTTTATTATGTTTAGGATGGTCAGATAGACACCTACTTATTTTTTCCCTGAAATTTAATTATTACTGCATTGAAATTGCAAATCTTCACCAAATGGATTTTTTTTAACTAAACCTAGTAGTTTAGAAACTACATTCAATTTCCTAAAAATTATATTCTTATATATTTTTGAAATAATAAAGACAACTTATTCAATTTTTTATGTGAAGTTCCTAACTTTGTTTTTTCTAAATTTTTCACCACTTAAGGGCCTATTTTTTCCATGATGATCTTGCACATAGCCTACTACAAACATGATATGTCAGTGGAGAATTTTTTACTTTGTCTAATGGTCAACATTTTTTGTTGCATGGATGAAATGGTTTTAAAGATTTGTGTAATGATGGGATCAGGGTAAGTGGTATGAGCTGGAAGGGAAAATGGTGGAGTGTATGTAATGTTAGGGGAAGTGAAAGGGACAATAAGAGGGGTGAAGGTGGAAGAATGAATATGTGATGCCACAAAATAACTGGGAATGCTAGTTGGAATTGCGAAAGAAGGAGCCACGTGACTAAACTATTGCATAGTTGTTGTAACTTGAAGAGTGGCATAAGCTAGTATGGATGCTATGTTGAAGGGGGGGGAATGTGAGATCCTTCTTTGCTTGCAACTATGTTTTCTGATTGGAATGTGGAAGGAGCATGTGATGAGGGTGCAACCCGAGACTTAGAAAATAACCCACAATCAAAAGAATAATTTTATTATGCAGAAAATGGTGCTTCTTTCATGTAGAGAATCTCAAATCCCCAAGTTCTACAACACATGCAAGTTACAAAAAGCTACAGAATAACCCTTTTGCAATATACGAGCATTTCCCCAAAAAGTTACCCAAAAATTAGAAACCTGCCCATAAATAGAACTCCTCTTTAGTTTGGATCCAAAAAAAGATTCAAATTTGAGTTTCAGCGGTTTGGCACCAAAAAATTATAACCTAAAGTTCAAATTTCAAAAGAACATTGCAATTGTATCTCCTAGAAAGTGCGCCAACTTCCCGGGGCCATAACTTTTGATCCAGGACTCTGATTCGCAGACCGTTTGAACCATTGGAAAGGTCTCAAAGTCAAGAATGCGCTCAAAATCTACTATGCCAAGTTTAGAAAGTTTTGGGGCTGATCCAGGAAATATAAGTGCCTCAAATCTAACTCAGAAGATTTTCAGGTGCAAATCTAGGAAACTAAAAATACAATATCTTTCCACCCAAGAATAGAAAATAAAAACCATAAATTGGGAATTTCATTACGACAAAAAGGGTATCCAAAAATGTAAAAATATCTAAAAAACTAAGAAACTTGAAATTTAACTATTTTTGTGTGATGCAAGATTGCCCTTACACCACTGGATGCTCCTGCATCAGACACCCTAGGTAATTTGAGAATTGACACTGCCACATCTCAGATGGTGGAGGAAAAAACTAAATAGTCAACCTCTACCTTAGGCAACTAGGATGAATCTTCAACATGCCTTCCTTTCCATTTCACAAGATATTCTTCATACTGCCTGTTCCTAGTACTCCTTCCCACACGACTATCTAGGATTTCTTAAATCTCCTCCTTTTCTAAAGTAGGTGCTAGAATTCCACACTGTTCCATCGTTGGTACTTCCTCTGCACCACCTTCATGATACTCTGTCAAATCTAAAACGTTGAACATAGGGGAAATGTTGAATCCATCCACCAACTCTACGTCATATGCATTCCCTGAATCATGCCTCTTCAAAATTTTACAGGGACCGAACTTCTTCATATTCAATTTGTTATATGTTCCCACTGGAAACCTATCTTTCCTCAAGTGGACCATCACTTCATCACCAATCTAAAACTCCTTATACATCCTCTTCTGATCTGCCTTAGACTTATACTACATATTCATCTTGTTAATATGTTATCTCACCTTCTCATGTATATCCTTGATGTGTTCAGCAAAATCTTCGGCTTCAACACTTATTTTCTTCTCTTGGTGCATCTTCCTCAATTATGGAGTTGTTCTGGGGCTACCTCCATATACAATCTAGAATGGTGATCTACCAGAGCTTCTATTGACATAATTGTTGTAAGAAAATTTTGCCTGGGGTAAGATCAAGTCCCATCCCTTGGGTTTATCTCCTACCAAACATCTCAGTAGGTTACACAGATTCCTATTAACAACCTCTATCTGCCCATCTATTTGTGGATGGTGTGCAGAACTGAACTTCAACTCTATCTTCAGCTTCTTCCACAAGGTCCTCCAAAAGTACCCCACGAATTTGGTATCACGATCTAAAACAATACTCTTTGGCAGACCATGTAGCCTCACCACCTCTTTGAAGAACAAGTCAGCAATGTGGACTACATCATGGGTCTTCTGACATGGAATGAAATGTGCCATCTCTGAAAACCTATCAACCACCACAAAGATTGAATCATTCCCTCATTGTGTCCTTGGCAAACCAAGAACAAATTCCATACTTATATCCTCCCATGGCCTCTCTGGTACAGGTAAGGGCTAATATAAGCCTATATTCTGGCTCACTCCTTTAGCCATCTGACATACCCTGCAGCTTTGTAAAAACTTCTTCACATCTTGTGACAACTGAGGCCAATAATAATGCTCACTGATAATGGCAATGGTCTTATCCCGACCAAACTGTCCTACCATTCCTCCATTATGCTTCTCCTTTATCAGGTTCTCCCTCATAGAACTTGTCAGGATACACAATTGACTTCCCTTAAATAACATGCCATTCTGGATTATAAAATCTAGCTACCTTGTCCTGTCCACTGTAATAGGTTCCTTGCAAGCTTTCCAAGCGTCCACGAAATCAGGATCTTATGTGTACAGTGTCTTAAGTTCGTTGAACCCAACCACTTCAATTTGCATCTTTGTCATCAATGTATGCCTCCTACTTAAGGCATCTGCAACCCTATTTGACTTCCCACTCCTATGTTTCAAAACTAAGGTATAACTCTGCAAAAACTCTACCCATTTTCATATGCCTTTGATTTAATTTTCCCTGACTATTTAGGTACTGCAAGACCTAATGATTAGTATAAAGAAAAAATTCCTTCGGCAACAAATAATGTCTCCATTTCTTTAATGCTTGAACTATTGCATAAAATTCCTAATCATATACAGAATACTTTCCCTTGGCATCATTTAACTTTTCACTGAAATAGGCAATGGGCTTACCTTCTTGGCTTAACACTACTCCAATGGCACAACCACTGGCATCACAATCCACCTGAAACACCTTCTTGAAATCTGGGAGGGCTAGAACAGGTTGCTCTATCACCTTCTACTTCAACAGTTCAAAACTTTTTGCCACTCCACTGCTCCACTTGAATTCTTTCTATCCCCTCTCATTGTTTCAGTCAGGGGTCCACAAATACTACTAAAGTATCTAATGAACTTTCAATAAAAGCTAGCCAAACCATGGAAAGATCTCACCTTGATAGAAGTTCTTGGGGTAGGCCAGTCCAGAATAGCCTTCACCTTCTCTGGGTCCATCTTAACACTTTCTGCTGAGACAACAAACCCCAAGTACACTAACTCCCTCTTCACAAAACTGCACTTCTTTAGATTAACCAAAAGTTTCTCCTCTCTTAACTTCTCAAAGGCTCCTAGAATATACATCAGATGCTCATCCAATGTCTTACTAAAAATCAAAATATCATCTAAATACATAATAACAAAACTTCACAGAAATTATTTTAGTGCCTCGTTGATGAGCCGTATGAATGTGCTTGGTGCACTGGTTAGCCCAAAAGCCATGACTAACCACTCATACAGGCCCTCTTTGGTCTTGAAGGTAGTCTTCCATTCATCTCCCTCTTGAATCCAGATCTGGTGATATCCACTCTTCAAATCAATCTTTGTGAAGTACTGAGCTTCACTCAAATAGTCCATCAGGTCATCCATCCTTAGCTGGGGAAATTTTTACTTGATTGTTATCTTATTTATGCCTCGAGAATCTGTACACATCCTCCACTCCCCATCCTTCTTTGGTGCTATTACTCAAGGTACTGCATATGGACTCAAACTATCCTATATCAAACCCTTTCTCAACAACTCTTGAACTTGTCTATTCAACTCCTCATTTTCTACTACATTCATTCTATGAGCTACCTTATTTGGAAAACTGGCTCTAGGAATCAAGTCAACCTGATCACTAATCTTCCTTATTGGTGGCAAACACTCAGGTACATTAACAGAAACAATATCCTGAAACTCATCCGACATCCTAGAAACTTCTTCTGGAACCTTCTCACTATCCTCCTTACTCACTCTAGGAATCAATGCATAACACACACGCTCATGCTTCATACCTTCTAAATTTTTTCTTCCATCTACATAACTAAATTCTAGCACTACTGCATACCTTTTCTTCAGTCTCCTTCAGGGGTTTCAACATGTGATGAACCCCATCCTTTTTCAGAGAATAAGTGTTTGCATGGCCATCGTTTATAGCTCGCCTATCAAACTGCCACGGCCTCCCCAACAACATGTGACATGCATCCATGGGGATGATATCATAGAGTACCTCATCATGGTAGCTCTGAATCTTGAACTTCACTAGGCACTACTCATTGACCAAAACTTTGTGGTCTTTCTGCAACCAGGAAATTCGATACAGATGTGGGTGTCTTTTCCTTTTTAGCTTCAACTTTATGACCATCTCTTCTGACACAAGATTATCGGTGCTCCCACTGTTAATAATGACATCACAACATTTTCCTTCACACTTGCACCTTGTGTGAAACAAATTCTTCCTCTGTTCTAGTTCCTTTTCCTCAGTCACCAAGGCTCTCCTAATCACTAAGGCTTCTCCCCTTTCAGCATCATCTGAATGTTCAGATTGGGCCTCCTCATCTGCATGTGCAACCCTTCGATGACCTTTTGGCCTTTTGTGTGCCCTTCCTTGGTGTTGTGGACATTCATAGGCTCAATTCCCTTCTTCACCACACTAGAAACACGTTCTTTTGAAACCACCTCTTCCAAATCCTTTTCCATATCTCCCTCATCCTCTACCTCTTTGATCACCACTTTTTTTTATCATGGAAGCAGTAGAAGTTGTCATTCCTTTGGCTTCGACTAGTACCCACATCTTCACTTTTCTTTTCATCATCAATTCGGCTTCCTGAAGGTCTTCCACTGCCTCTTCCACTTTGACCTCCTTATCCTTTTTGCTTGCCATCAAATCTTTTTTTCAGCTTCTCTTCCACCTTCAGAGCAAACTGATACTCATCCTCAATGGTGGTCATTTTGACTAGGCTTAACTCCTCCTGAATGCTCGATCACAACCCATTAAAGTATCAGGCTACCTCCTCATTATTGGCCTCTGTGTGGCTCATTCTGATGATTATCTTGTGAAATTCTTCAGTATATTCTTTCCTAGATTTGCTTCCTTGCTTCAACCTTGCAATTTCTTCAACAGATCTAACTCGTAGTCCACTGGTATGAACTGCATCTTTAGTTTCTCTACCATGTGATCCCATTTGGTGATATTTCCTTTTCCTCTTCGATTTCTTTCCACAAAATACTAGCATGGCCCTTTAGCTTCATTTTCGCAAACTTAACCTGATTTGGGTTCTCTATTTCCTCATACTCAAAATATTCTTCTAGCTCGTTGATCCAATCGATCAACTCTTCTAGGTTCAGACTTCTGGAATAACTGGGGACTTCTGCTCTGGGTCTTTTCCTAATTTTTGAAATGGCCCTTATTAGCCACATTTGGTCTTGATCAATTGCTTCTTCTTCCTCTCCTTCATCCTCATTTTCCTTGCTCAGGTTTAACCCTCTTTTCAACTGCTCTTGTAACGCATGAATTTGTGTCTGAAGGGCTACCAGTGCATCTCTTCCACCAACATTTCTGCCACCTTGACCACCTCTGGCACCACCATGCCTAACAGGCATCACTCTTGGAGGCATATTTCTTGACCTTGACCCACAACCACGGTCATGGTGTGAACTGCCTCACGATTGGTGATCTGTGCACACGCTCAAGAAAACCTGGCTCTGATACCACTTGATGAGGGTGCAACCCAAGACTTAGTAAATAACCCACAATCAAGAGAATAATTTTATTATTTAGAAAATGGTGCTTCTTACATGTAGAGGATCTCAAATCCCCAAGTTCTACAACACATGCAAGTTACATAAAGCTACATAATAACCCTTTTGCAATATACGAGCTTGTCCCCAAAATGTTACCCAAAAATTAGAAACCCACCAATAAATAGAACTGATCTTTAGTTTGGAGCCAAAACAAGATTCAAATTTGAGTTTAGGTGGTTTGGCACCAAAAAATTACAACTTGAAGTTCAAATTTCAAAAGAACATTGCAATTGTATCTTCTAGAAAGTGCGCCAACTTCCCGGGGCCATAACTTTTGATCCGGGACTCTGATTTGCAAACCGTTTGAACCGTTGGAAAGGTATCAAAGTCAAGAACGTGCTCAAAAATTTTCTATGCCAATTTTGGAAAGTTTTGGGGTGGATCCGGGAACTCTAAGTGCCTCAAATCTAACTCAGAAGATTTTTCAAGTGCAAATCTGGGAAACTAAAAATGCAATATATTTCCACCCATTAATAGAAAATAAAAACCGTAAATTGGGAATTTCATTATGATGAAAAGGGTATCCAAAAATGTATAAACATCTAAAAAACTAAGAAACTTGAAATTTAACTATTTTTGGGTGATGCAAGATTGCCCTTACACCACTGGATGCTCCTGCATCAGCATGTTTATTGTATATCTTAGCAATTCTCTTCATAACTTGTAAGCCATCATCACTTTCACTCAAATGAAGGTTTTCTATGGCAGGTATGGTAGTGGTGGAAATGTTTTCAAGAGACAAGTATTGTTGTAAATGTGCAAAATATTCATGAATACTTATGACTTTATCTTGCGGAATTGCATTAGTTTATGTGTCAACATTCATAGGATGGGAAGGTGAAGGAATGTGAGTGGTAGTATCCATGCCTAATGCATAATTGTCTATATTAGGAGTAGGAGCTCTTGAGATCACAAGGTCCACTACGAAAGTTTTATCATAGGGAGCCATGAGTCTAGAACTTCATCTCACTAAACTATTATCAGTGTGGCACAAAAAACTCATACAATTATCACAGGAGATAGGGTGGATGCAAATACAATGCAATCTATGATGAATAAAATGAAAAAATCAATAATTCTATAAACTAAAACAAAGATGCAGTACCAGAAAACAAAAAGTACAGAAAATACCCAAAAAATTACCAAAAAATATAGTGCAAAGTGTGCAAAGGACTAAGTCGCCCAGGGTGGCGATTTAGTCCCACTAATGATTTTTTGTGTTTTTTCAGAATTTTTAAATGCAATTCTATGTATTTCAGATGCACAAATACACCTACAGTATATAAATGTAGAGTTTTTTGTGTTTTTCAATGCAAAATTGATGCAATAATGCAAGCTAATATGAACTTTTTCACTAGTGTAATTTGAAACCCTAGGATGTACTTTAAATAATGCAAGATACAATGCAAATGAAACCTAGGATACACTTGAAAATATGAAAAGGAATAATGTTTAAAATTTGTAGGTTCACAAAAATGTAAATGATGATTTTGGTTTGACCCCTCAAAATGCTTTACTCCTCCTAGGGTTTTTAACTGAAAAGGAGAAAGGGGATTGGATGGGGACCAAAATGTAACGGTTTACACTCAAGCATAATGTAAATGAGATGTATTGTTCTTACTTAATATGTCTTAATGCTCTGATTTGAAATTGAAATGATTTAATGATGCAAAATTATGAAAATGTATAGTGCTGGAAAAACACTGTGATAAGAAAATATTCCTAAAAATGCAACTAAATGATGAAATATTGAATGGAATGAAAGAGGTGCACCTCGAATCAAATTTTTGATGTTGGAAAATTTTGGAATCCTAAAAAATGGAGTGAATTTTTGAACATGACACTTGTGCCAGTTTGGGCGGCTTAGTCCATTTTTTGGGAAACTTTGCTAGAATGAGAATATTCCAAATGGGTATCCAAAAATGTAAGAATCACTTTTTAGGCCTGGAAGTGAGACTAATTCACCACTAGTGGTGACTTATTCCTTCTACAAATCTCGAGAAATTCAGGATAAAATCTTGTAGTCTTAAGTCTACACTTCCTTTTCTAACAGGTGTCCACACTTGATTCTATAGAAAATGGGGTATCTAAAGTCTCTCCAAGCTTGAATTAGGGTTTTCTTGACTTGATTGACTTTGTGCACTTTTTGGTCACTTTTGAACACCCATTTCTTGACAAATCTACATACAAAATTCACATGGAAAAGGGGAAAAATGGTTGAGGGTTAGAGAATAGGGGTTTTCCTTTGTCAAACCCCACTTTGGTAATAAAACCCTAAACAATGAAAGAGAATGAAAAGAGAGTGATAAATAGATGACATGCAAATGTAGATTTCATAAACTTACCACACTATTGATGCTAAAATATGAAGATATGCACTGAATAATTCCAATAGCTTGACTTCATAATGCTTGAATTGCTTGAATGCTTAGGAGATTGAATGCTTAAGATATTGCATAAGATTTAGAGATAGATTATTGTAGGAGATGTAAAATGTGGTGAAACCTCTTATTTATACTTGATTTGACTAAATTTTCTTGAAAGTGCCACATAAAAAATGATCTCAAGGATTAGAGGACAAAATCCCACTAGAAATTTAAAATTATTTTGAGTTTTGTGCAAAAAAAGACTTAGTCACCCCTATTGGTGACTTAGTCCCACTTAAGAAAATTAAGTGGGTGTTATGAATTTTGGGGCATTAAAAGTTTCCCAATGGGAATATCATCAACAACACACTTGAAAATGGTCAAAAAGTGTATTAAGGGGTCATTTATACATGAGAAAGGGTTGAATTAGTGAAATTAAGCCTAGAAAAGCATGAAATATTGTTACAAAACTTTACAACATGTCAAAATAGGACTTAATAAGTGATGAAAAGGTGATTTTTAGGTGAATTGTAATGAATAGAGTCTAGAAAAGTGTAGAAATATTTTATAATACTTCACAACACCTTCACAATACATCATAATTTGAATGTTTAAGACCTAATGTGATTGTTTTGAGCACATTACAACATTATACCTGGGAAAAATAAAGCCAAAGTGCACTAGAAAGACTCAAGTGAGCATAAAAATGTCAACTAAAATATGAAGTCTCTATGAAGCAAAAGAAAACTCATTCATCATCCACTTTCTTCTATCTTCTAAATCTTACTAACATTTTCTTCTAGTTAACATTTCCTTTGTTAATCCTTGCACTTAAATGTATCATATTAGCTTGTCAAAAAAATTGGCTCATTATCCAAAAATTTCACCAAATTTCTCAAGGGGGCACCTTGCTATCCCATCATCACCAGTGCATATCGGGGCAACTCTTGAGCAATAATTTTTGAATTTTCATTGACACAATGCTCAAAATTGCATTCTATAAAAGAGGGGAAAAATGTAGATACCCTAAATTTTCCCAACTGGCAAATAACACTATTTAACTTCCACCCTTCTTCCCTAGATGATTAAATAATACATTATTATTTAATTATTATCAAATTTTATATTCATCTATTAATTAAGTGATTTAACATTATTTAATTAATTCTACTCAATCATTAGTTTTGACTAATTAAATAAAGCTCATTTATTTAATAAATATCCTAATCTAACTTTATTACTCCCAACTAATAAAATAAACATCAATTATTTAACTATGTTGCTAATATACCCTATTCATCTAAATCAATTAAATTAAATTATAATTAATAATTTTAATCACATCACTTTCCCTTCTATAAACTTGAATAATTAAATTGATTATTCAACATCATTTAACATAGTCAAGAAACAATTACAATTTTATTTGTTAAAGTCGAACATGACTTGCATGTTCAATTTCAATTTTAATTAATTAATCAATTAACTAAATATCATCACCCCGTTTTGTGATTTAGTAAATTTTTACCCTTGATTTCTCACTCTAATTGGTTGAATAACTCATCTATTCTCTAATCCCACCGATTTCTTCAATCACGCTAACCAATCCCAATAATTTATTCAATGCCACTAACCAATACCATTGATTTATTCAATCCTACTAATCACTCAAATTGGCTTTTCCAATCCCACCAATTAATCTAATATAAATCTACTATTCCTTCCAATCTATTTCGTATCAAATGGTTCTCAATCGTTGATTAGGATCTTTTACTATGAAATCCTAATCATTCGTCTTGAAACAAGGAATCTATAAAACAATCTTCTACCTTCTCACAAATCATCTAGAATCTGCATAGCAATGTGTCGAGAAATTATCTCTTGAGCACATTTAGATCTATTATCACATTCTAGTTCACCATTATCAACAAGAATCAAAGCTTTTGCAACAACAACAATGGAGGCTTTGCATTGACTTGAGCAATCCAACATCCAAACCTCAATACAAATAGAACTCCAACATGGGATGGTAATGTTTTAAGGTTTCAAATTCAATTTATGTTATCTTTAGGATTACATTGTATGTTGATTTCATTAGTTTAGAACATCATTTCATGAGTATGGGTTTGGAGTTTAATCTTGTTTGAATTGATTTAGTTTAATTCTTTTTTTTTTCCTTATTTATTTATTCCCCCCTTACAATAAATTCCTTGCATTACTATGTTCTATCTAACAAAAATGGCTTTAGTTCAGAGGGCCTAGACACACTCATTTACAATCTATGATTCATATTTTCCACCTACATAAATCTTGTCTCACTCATGCCTCCTATTTGTTATACTAACTTGGTAGCCTACAAAGGCCTACTACAAAATATTTTTCCTCCTTTCTTGGATCTCAATATTTTCTACA
This sequence comes from Sequoia sempervirens, assembly GCA_007258455.2. Taxonomy (NCBI): domain Eukaryota; kingdom Viridiplantae; phylum Streptophyta; class Pinopsida; order Cupressales; family Cupressaceae; genus Sequoia; species Sequoia sempervirens. The sequence goes on along the minus strand of VDFB02281492.1, from coordinate 1,023,776,951 downwards.
TGTTTTTGGTACTCTTAACATGATCTATTTGAAAAGATATATTTTATATATATCTAATATCTTATGCATATATATTATATTTTGTAAAAATAGATGATTTTTAAGGTGATACAAAGTTGTATTTCTTTTATAAAATCTATTAATTATAAATATAATTTTATTGGTGAATTATTTCATTTGCATTTTAAGTTTTAAGTCACTATCAAAAGTCTTATATCATTAGAACCTTCATTTAAAAGAGTTAATTAGTTTCATTTTATATTTTTTGTTTCTCCCTCACAATTATCTTATATAACAATGATACTACTTTTTTAAAACCAAAGCCCAAATCATAATTAATCAATTAAATCATGTATAATGAACAAACTCGATTTGTCTAATGCATTCCCTATATCAATATGATCAATGTTTCCATAGAGAATACCAATTTATATGTATGAATAAGGATCTTCAAGCAATAAAAAATAAACGAAGTGTACCTATAAAAGTGATTAGAATAACTTAATTAGATCTAATACAATGTGAGAAATTATGATCTTGGGATACTAATCAATATAAATATAATATTAAATAAATAAAATGAGAATCATACAAACATATATTTTACAAATTACAAAAGGTCCTCGTAGAAAAACCCTTTGAAATAAAAAACCTCATAAAATATCATCTTATTGAAAAATGCAAAAAAAATATTTTAAAAAATAGAAAGAACTTGAGGACACTCTACCTACTTCCACATGACGAATAATATGTTTTGTGCATATTGATGTAATTCACTATAAATATCCAAATTTATACTCTCAAATGAGAGAGAACCTCCTTAAAATATGAGAAAGGGTGTAAAATTACCTTAAGGGTGTTAAAAGGTGTAGGACGATTGAGAGGGGGGGGTGAATCATTTGTCACCAAATTAAACTCAAAAATTCAATACTTATTAACTTCACAACCACACTATCATTTTATTATGTATGAACATGAAATGTAGATAATAGAAAGCAAGATCAACACAAAGAACACTAGATTTTACCTAGAAAACTTGTGCCATAGAAAAAAGGACCCTTTGCTTGACATGAGATTAATTGATGATAAAATAAAATTAATGAGGTCTTAATATAGTTTTGTGAGGCATTTTATGCATCCAAACTAGGTCTTTGACCCTTACAAATTCAATAACATGCATTTATTGATGTCTTGTAAAGGTGTTGTAAAGTATTGTAAAGGACTTTAACACTTTTCTAGACCTAATGGACCTATTTCTCCCTAATTCAACATTATCCAATGTGTTTAATAACATCTTCACATCAATCTAGAAGGTTTTTGAAATAAAATTTAATATTAAACTAGTGTTGTAATGTATCTTGAACATTCACATTGGTTTTTGTGCCTTTCTAGGCTATATGTACCTCATTTTAGTGTTGTAAAGTGTATTTAGTCACACTTTCACATTGATTTTTGTGTCCCAAGCCCTATTTGAAATTTACATCATCTTTAATAGTTCCATATTAACCCATATTGTGCATTGTGAGGCCTAAATTGATTAAATACTTGACAAAATAGCATTTTAGACCTTATTTCCTTATTACCTAGCATCTAAGCTGTAAAATTGGCCCTTGTGGGACCCATTCGGTATGCATGGTGAGTCATTCCTATCCAAGTGGGACCCATTCACCATGTGTGGTGAATGAGTCCCATTTGGCTCAATTTTGACCTTTGAGTGCGAAAAAAAGTGAAATTTGAGTTTATTATATCATAATGTCAACCTATGATGAGGTATTAATAGGTAAAATACATGAATTTCCCATAAATACAAGTATTTTAGATAATTTTCACATCCATTAACATAATTCATATCCATTCTTCATTATTCATCTACCAATCTTCCATCTCAAGTCAAGCAACTTAAGGGTTTTGTCTTTGCAAGTCATTGAGAAAGCTTCTAAGGACATTCAATGGTTGAATCTTCCTCCATCGCTATCAAAATTCAAGTTCAATCATCATGGAAAGGTAATCTACTCCATTATTGAATTTTTCATTACATTCTTTCATTATTTTGGTTTAATTACATAAAAGGGGTTTGACCAAGGCAAACCCCCATGCCTTAACATTCACCATTTTTCTCTCTTGCCTTATGTGTATGCAGATTTAGATCCTTTGGAAGCTTATAAATAATTAGAGATCAAGTTACAAGGTTGCTAAAGGCTTTTCCTCATTCAACAAGTCAAAGAATCAACAAAATCTCATTTTCAAACTAGTAAATCAGAGTTTCAGAAGTAGACATTTGTAGGGCATCAAATTGTAGATCGGAAGCTCTGTAATCCAATTTTGAAAATCCAAAAATACAAAAGTGGACTCATTCACCATGGGTGGAAAATGAGTACCATTTCTAGGTTAGTTTTTTGTTTTCTACATTTTTTGACACCCTTATGATAGAAATAGGTTTCAGCTTAGTTTACTAGAACTGGGACTAATTTGTCCAAAATGGTGAATGAGTCCCCCAAGGCCTAAAAAATAGCATCAGTAGCATTGCAAAAGAAATTTCTAGTCTACTTCAGGCTTTTAGGTACACACTTTCAGTTTGGTTCAGTTCTGTTTAGATTTGCATTCGTTTAAAAGCGTTATTGCATTACATAATGTGTTTTCAAACATTCTTCTTTTCTTTAGTTTCCATTCATTAGTCAATCAATTTTATTGGTTTTTTGCATCTATATCATCTAATTTATTCTAAATAACATCATAGATAACATAATTTGAATGAATTATTTAGCATTTTTGGCCTACATCTCTCCTTTTAGGTGAAAACCCCTAGAATAGTTAGAGAGTCTTGTGGTGCCAAAACTCAAGGGTTAAAAACCCAATGAGGGAAAAACCACGATGAGGATTAACTCACAATATAAAAAGATTTAAAAACTAAATGCAAAGGCTCACTTCCTACAGAAAGGAATCATTTTCCAACAGGGAGGATCACTGCCTACTGATACAAAAGAAACAAAAGATCCACCACAACAATTTACACACATCTGCAACCTTGATTAGAAGATTGTAGAAACCTTTAGCTGAATTCTTTTAGGAATCTAACACAATGAAGTACTACTTCTTCAACTCACTGTAATACAACTCTGCTCTTAATTTGTGGCTTACTTCATTACTTTGCATCATATATATCTTCACAACTTAATTTGCATTTATACCATCTTTAACCTTAGAAACTTTCTCCAAGGTTAGCCACATACGCTTCATTTCATAAATTCAAATTAGGTCAGAAACTCAACATTTCTATGGTGGAAAGGAATAAGAGTGGACCAATTAAACACTTAACCAAGGACAAAAAATAATGTCTCGGATCAACCACACACTTCCTTAATTAAATTTAATTCTTCATATGAAATGTAAACTCCAAGTTGTCCAAACCTAATGAAAACACAAATGAAAATTGAAGTACATGCTTCCCAGCAAGAAGATAACACACGGAAAATGTAACACGCTTCATCATGGGGTAAGTGCACCAAGATGGTTCTCAAAAAGGGGGCTTAAGTGGCCACTTTTTTTGAAATCAGGAAATGCTGACCTTGGATGTGAAATTGAGGATAGTTACACTCAAAATTTTGAGATGGAACAAAAACAAGGATTGAAGTGCTCTGATTCTACTTTCTAAACTACTAATTTATTTAAAAAATGGTTGATATTAAGGAGTTCAAAAGAGGGATGTACACAAATTGGTGTTATTTTTGTCAGAAAACCATAACATAGAAACTCTTGTACAACCTGAGCACAGTGAACTTTTTTATAGTATTTTTAAAATTGCTATAGTCAAAATTTAGCTAACAACATCTAGTTGATGCACAATTTTTTTGATAATTTTTTAATGAATATTTGATTTTTTACTAATTTTCTAAGTGGGCTCTTCCTGAAAAGCAGAATTTTGGAAAATAATTGATTTTCTTTTTCTTTTCTTTTTTTAAATTTGTAGAATTGAGTCTAGTTTCTAAAAATACAATTTATTTGAAATTTTGATGAATGGTTAATTTATAAAAAAAAAAACACCAAATGCTGCTTTTTAGCAAAAAATAGACATACAAACAAAATAAACTATGGATGAAAGGGTTAAAATTATCAAAAAGTGAAAAAAGTTATATCTTTGGATAGCTAAGAGAGAACTTAACATTACCCATGTGTTTGATTTTGTTGATATTGAACTAGATGCAATCTTGATGGTGAGCACAGACTCGATTATGTGAAAAATTGTAGAATTTGCAAAAACACATCTCTAGCCTTATTGGGAATGCCCTCTAAGCCTTTGGGTTGGTATCCCAAGGCAAATAATTTCACTTTTTTCTTTGTTTTTAGCACGAAATAATGCAAGCACATTTTTTAAAAGTTTTTTGAAAAGTGGCCACAAAATTGGTACCCAACTTCATGCACCTGCCCCATTTATGATAACATATCTTAGGTTCCTTTAGATACATCCGATTCAAGTGTAAAAAATTTCAAACACATAACTCCTTCCATCATTCCATCCAGACTATGTAAACACATACAATAGATTTGAAAAGTTCTCAAATTCTAGATCATCAAACCAGAATTTTTTTTTCCAAAACCCAGAGAACACCTTTACACAACATATTCTAGATCCTCAAGACTTGAAATAAAACAACAGAGGAATGCAGAGTAGAAATATTTCTCCCAATCCACTAAAGATCAACTCTACCAGAATAGTGCACACACCGGTGAATTCCATTAAACCAAAGACTAAAAATCAGTAGATATCAACATTAGATCATCAACAACAACTCTTCAGATCTGCACAAGTATAGGATCAACATAGAAGAAACACGGATCACATAATGGAGCACATTCTAAACACTTACATAAGTCTAACTTCTCTTTTTATTAATTTTCTCAAAGCATTGAAAATCCCATCATTCTAGCACATTTGCAACATCATAATGATAGCTCCATGTACTGACAACATCTCAACATCTCAACTATACATACACAGTCTACAAAATTAATGAAAACACCACCAAAGTTGCTCATACTTGCAACAATCTCCCCCTTTGTCATTGAAGGAAACACATGATGTGAAAAAATATCAAAGACAACAGCCTACACAATATTTTGAGAGAACACCTTTTCTTCCTTTTCTTACTAATTTTCACATGACTTTCTCTCCCCCTTTGACATCAATGGAAAATATCAAAAGCTCCTATTACTCCCCCTTAGGAGTACACCCATTTTTTTTATTTTTTTTAGACTGCAGGAATCGGGTAGCACAACCCCCTATAAACTGCAGTGCGCCTGGTAAACTTTTTAACGTGACTGGTGGCGCTGGCGCGACACGCCCTCTAGTACCACGGGACAGGGGGAGACTAGAAATCGTGACCAACAGAGCCACAACGGAATTACTTAGCCAACCGAGCTAGGGCCCCCGCCCAGGAGTACACCCATTTAATTCATACTGCAACAATGATAAAATTTTATACTCCCCCTATGGATTAGAATCATTCATCATTCCAAACAAATGAAGAATCTGTGAATTCACTGGACTGATGCACCTCTATGTGCACCTAGTTTGAAGGGACAATGACCACCAACCTATCCCTAAGATACTCAAAAGTACTCTTCAAAAGAGCCCTTGTAAATATACTTACAATTTGTTCCTTTGCTGACACATACTCTAGCCTGACTTCATTCTCCAAAACTTTCTCTCTTAGGAAATGATATTTGATAGATATGTATTTTTTTCTTGAATGCATCACTAGATTCTTTCAAATGTTTATAGCACTTGAGTTGCCACAAAAAAATGGAATAGGCTCATCACATATCACTCTAATGTCTTTTAGAGTTTGCTTCATCTATAAAACCTATGTACATTAGGATGCTACAACAATATATTCTAATTCAGCAGTGGATAAAGAAATTGAGTCTTGTTTCTTACTCGACCAAGAAACCAATCTTCCACCAAGAAGGAAATCACCTCCACTGGTACTCTTCTGTTCATCCACACAACCAACCCAATCTGCATCTGTAGAAGCACTCAAGGTGAAATCAACACCCTTAGGATACCATAAGCCATAATCTAGTGTACCTTTAAGATATCTAAATATCCTCTTAACTATTGTCACATGTGCCTCTTTAGGATCTACTTGAAATCTAGCAACTATACATAGTACATGCATAATATCCAGTCTAGTAGCAGTAAGATACAACAACCCACCAATCATAGATTTGTATTTTCTCTAATCAACTTTAGGAGATTCATCATCTTTACTCAGTTTGCATCCAATTACCATAGGAGTACTAATTGGTTTGGAGTCATCCATTCCAAACTTCTTCCACAACTCTCTCACATATTTTGATTGTGAAATGAATATCCCCTTATTAGTTTGATTTACTTGAATACCAAGAAAGACCACCAATCATGGATATTTCAAATTCTTTTTGTATTTCTTCTAAAAATAATTTACACATTCCTTCATTTAAACCAAAGATGATATCATCAACATAAACTACCACTATCAACATTTTTTTACCTTGCACTTGCTTCAGTCCATACAATTCCTTCTTCTTGACTTACAAACCATGTCCTATTTTTTTAGATAACTAAAATCCTTTAGGTTATTCCATGTACACTTCTTCCTCCAATTCACCATTTAGAAATGCTGACTTGATATCCATCTAATATACCTTGAAATCCTTGTGGGAAAAAAATGAAAAAAATTTCCTAATAGCTTCCATTCTAGCCACAAGGGAAAAATTTTCTTCAAAATCTATGCATTCAACTTGTGAGTATCGCTTGCATTAAATTCTTGCTTTGTTTCTTATAAATTCACCATTTTCATTCAACTTATTTCAAAACACCCATTTTGAACCAATTATATTCTTATTCATAGGTCTATGAAGTAATTCCCATGTTTGATTCTTCTCTATTTGCTGAAACTCTTCTTTCATAGCTCTAACCTAACTTTCATCTTCATATGCTTCATAGACAAACTTAGGTTTGATTTTAGAAAGTAAAAAAAAGTTTACCTTAGCTGCTCCTTTGCTTCTAGTCTTCACACCTTCACTCTTATCTCTAATTATTTGTTCCTCTAGATGATTCTTCTGCACATAAGTTTAGAAGTCTTAATAGTAGGTTCTCGAATTTTTTCTTTTTCTTCAATATGTTCTTCTTCTTCTTCCTTCTCCTTACTTTCTTTGGGTACATTTCCACAGAAAGAATCATTAGGTTCAACTTCATTTATCTCAATAGGTTTGTGCATGTCCTCATCAACTTTCACATTAACACTCTCAACAATTTTTCTCAATGTTTTATTGAAGCAGCTATATGCTTTGTTGGTAGTGGAGTACCTAATAAAAATTTCTGCATCACATCTAGCATCAAACTTCCCAAGATTTTCATCATCTCTTTTAATATAACATCGGCATCCAAATACCTTAATGTACCTCACAGTAGGAGTCTTATCGCTCCATAACTCAAAAGGAGTCTTTGTGTTGTTAACTCTAATATGAAATTTGTTAAGTTCTACATAAATAGTAGTGTGTATTGTCTCTCTCCAATACACATACGATACATTTGATTCTTTCATCATAGTTCTTGTAGCTTCTTGTACCATCTAGTTTTTCCTCTCAATCACTCCATTCTATTGTCGGGTCCCCAAAGCAAAAAACTATCTTTTTATGTCATGTTGTTCACAAAATGTATTAAATTCACTAGAAGCACTTGAATTCTCCACCTCTATCAGATCTAAAACATTTGATTCTAAGGTTTACTTCATTTTCCACTCTTTCCTTGAAAACCTTAAACATATGCAAATCCCGATGCTTTTCTCTAAGAAAAGAAACCCATGCCATTCGAGAATAATCATCAATAAGTAGCATGAAGTACTACCAGTCACCATTTAGGCTTCCTGTTCTAGTCAGACCACAAAGATCAGTATGAATTAATTCCATCATTCTGGTAGTATATTTCTATTTTCCCTTTAAAATGCATCTTATATCTTTCCCTACAAATAGTATTAGCAGGCTTTGTGATTCTAGGTAAACCTCAGACAACATCTCTTGAACTAATCATGTCTAGATTATCAAAGTTTATATGTCCCATTCTTCGGTGCCATAACCAACTTTCATTGACTTGAGATATAAGGCATTGATTAGCAACACCCTTAAGTTGATAGATGTTTCCATGAGTTCTCCTTCCAACAACAACCATATCTCTAGATCCTTTTTTGATTTCACAGGTATTATCATGAAACACAAGTTTAAAACCATTCCTACACATCTATCCAACACTCAAAAGGTTATTCCTTAAACCCTTTACATAATATACATTATCAGTGTTGTGTATTCCATAAAAAAAATTGTACCTTTCCCAACAATCTTCACACCTGAATCATCACCAAACATGACCAAACCACCATCATACTTTTAAAGTTTAGTAAACTTACTTATATGTTTGGTCATGAGATTAGAGCATCCATTGTAAATCACCCAGTAGTATTCATCCTATCTAGCATGAAAGGCAGTGACCAAAGTACCTTCCATCTCATTCTTTTTGTTTTCTTGAGCATTATTTCTTGCACATTTTCCAGGGTTAGTAGAAATGAATTTATTCTCTAAAGCTAAGAACAAGCATTCACTATCATCACCCTCATAATTAGATTCATCATTGAAGATTTCAACTTATTCTTTAACAAAATATGGCTTCTTATATTTCATATCCTTACTTTCCTTATCTTTATTATCCTTGTTCTTCTTATGTACAACTCTATTTGAACATCTTGAAGCATAATGACCAATATTACCACAACTAAAAAATTTAAAAGGCAACATACCTTTATACTTACTAGTAGCTTTCTTCAACTTCCTTGTTAAATTCACTTCCAACTCATAAAAACCATCACTATTTGGGTCATCCTCAGTCTTTGTTGCTTTAAATGCAATTTCCTTCTTTTCCTCTTTCTTTCCAAACTTTCTCATCTAAAATGCAATCAAGGTGCCAAATAACTCTTCTTTAGTATACTTCTTAGGATCATACATCTCCTCAATAACTAAGATCTTATCACTGTAATACTCAGGTAGGGTTATTAGGATTTTCTCAATTGTATCTTCATCAGTCAGTTTACCCCCTTGATTCCTAACATTATTTTCCGCAAGTTCAACTCTCTAGAAATAGCTTGGAAAATTTTCACCTTCTTCCATTTTCAAATTGTCATATCTGTGCTTTGCCGTTAGCTTCTTTTTCAATTTCACTCTGTCATTTCCTTCATAAAGATCTTCCAAATTCTTCCAAACTTCATAAGCAGTGTCCAAAGAAAGAACCTTAGTTCGTTGAGTTCTAGATAGGGCACTAAAAATGGCATACCTCACCTTCTCATTCTCCTCATAAGAAGAAACCTCATCTGTAGTAGTAATACCACCCATTAGAGAAACATACTTCATCTCAATAGCCTTCTAGGTCTTGTAACTAAGAGAAATAATATATCCTTTCATCTACACTTTCCATTCATTGTAATCAGATCCATCGAGCATAGGGATTGCCAACTTATGCACCATTGGATCTTCTTTAAGCAGTTAAGCTCTACACCAAGGAACCAAAGCTCTGATACCAATTGTTAAAAGGTGCATGACAACTAAGAGGAGGGGTGAATCATTTGTCACCAAATTAAAATAAAAACTTCAATACTTGTTAATTTCACAACCACAGTGTCCTGTTATTATGTATGAACATGGAATGTAGATAATAAAAAGAAAGATCAACACAAAGAACACCATATTTTATGTGGAAACCCAATGAGGGAAAAAACACAGTGAGGATTAACTCACAATATAAAGAGATAGCAAAACTGAATACAAAGGCTCACTACCAAGGGCTCACTACCGAGAAGAGGACTCATTGTCCATATACAAAGGCTCACTACCTATAGAAAGGACTCACTTTCTGATAGGGAGGCTCCTTTCCTATAGATACAAAAGAAACAAAAGATCCACCACAACAATTTATACACATTTGTAGCCTTGATTAGAAGACTATAGAAACCTTCAGCTCATTGCCTTTAGGAATTTAACATAATGAAGTATTGTTGCCTCTACTCACATTCATAGAGCTCTATTCTTAACTTGTGGCTTACTTCATTAATTTGCATCATATCAATCTTCAAAACTTAATTCGCATTTATACCATCTTCAAACTTAGAAACTTTCTCCAAGGTCAACCACATATGCTTCATTTCATAAATTCAAATTAGGTTGGAAACTCAACATTCCCACAATGGAAAGGAATAAGAGTGAAACAATTAAACACTTAAACAAGACCAAAAACTAATGTCTCAGATCAACCACATGCTTCCTTAATTAAATTTAATTCTTGATATGAAGTGTGACACTAGGTTCGCCAAACCTAATGGAAACACAAATGAACATTGGAGAACACGGTTCCCAACAAGAAGATAACATGCTTCATCATGCATGAGAACACATCTTAGGTTCCTTTAGATACATTTGTAGCAAGTGTAACAACTTTTAAAAACTAAACTCCTTCCATCAGTCCATCCAGATTGCGCAAACACATACAACTTTGAAACTCAACTTTCAGAACACCAAACCACAAACACTTTTTTCCAGAACATAGAGAACGACTTTACACACCATATTCTAGATCTACAAGACCTGAAACAAAATAGCAGAGGACTATGGAGAAGAAACATTTCTCCCAGTCGATAGAAGATTAACTCTACCAGAATAGTGCACACATCGGTGAACAAAACTTTCAGATTCCATCAAACCAAAGACTACAAATCAATACATATCACCATCAGATAATCAATACCAACTCTTCAGATCTATACAAGCATAGGATCAACACTGGAGAAACACAAAACACATACCATAGCGCATTCTAAACAATTACATAACTTTGACTTCTCTTTTTATTAATTTTCTCAAAAGTGCTTGGAAACCCATCATTTTACAACATTTACAACATCATAAGGATAGCCCCATGTACTCACAACATATCAACAGTATCTCAACTATACATGCATAATTTGTAACATTTTGAACTATGTTGACATCAATGACAATATTAATGAAAGCACCACCAAACTTCATCATACTTTCAACAAAGGGCTATTAGTCAGACCTATTCAAAGCAACCATTCATAAGTAAATAATAATATAACTATTTATTAGATTATTAATTTTGAAATGATATAATTTATAATATAAGTTTCTAGAACATTATATTAAAGTAATATACAAATTTTATAAGATTATGGTCCCTAAACACATTATGTTCTAAAATTACCACTACTAAATTATGTAACTATTAATGCACTATTTAGAGTGTGATGTCCTTTCATAGTCTTACCATTTATCTTTTATGAATTATCATATTGTGAGTTGGTTATTTCCTTTTCATTTCATTTTTTTCTTATTTTTATTGTAACTAGCTTAAATATTGTCTAATCTACTTAAAAAATTATACTTTTATGAGCTACCTTAATTTGGTAATCTATCAACAAGAAAAAAACATCCTTTCACTTTATCTTCAAATTCCAACCTTGTTCTTTAGATTCTAAAAAAATTCTAATACAACTTGATTCGACCATTTAGAAATTATCCAATTAAGATTTATCCAACCATGCGATGAAATAAAATAACACATAGTTACATAAAATAATTATAATGAAATAAAACATGAAATTTATTCATTAAATTATTCATGATTAAACTAATGTTGGCCACAATGGGTTCCAATATGTCAAAACCTCAATGATTTGATTACAAATATACAAATTATATAATTTAGGTGATCTTAGAATACAACATGTTGAATGTTGACTCCCAACTCAAATCTCCATCTTGACAACATTCAAATGATCGTGATTGATGTTCATATATCATCTCCTAGCCTTAGGAATTATTTTAGTTTAAGTTTACCAAATGTGTGTAAGTATGATAAAATATAAATCTAGTGATGGTGGATCTATGAGTCATAATATCACTCACATCATAGGCTCTCTTTCATCTAGTATCCTTTGTAATGTATTTCCTTTCTATTGAAAACATTAGAAAGGTACCATGAATCATGCACAATGAAACATGTTCTTGACCTATTATATCTCATATTAATATTTGAATTGAATTAGACCTTTGTGGTGATTAAAATATCAAGAGATTTGGATATAATTTTGTAGGCTCATTGTAATTGTATGTTCCCAACTATCATATGGTAGAGGAATGTGTTTGGAAATTTGGTAGGATCAAGGATGACTAGGATGGAAATTAAAACACGAAAAAAATAGACAAGTAGAAAAAGGGTGATGTAAGGCTCCTCTTACACTCTAGGATGCTCTTGCATGAAAAAAAAAAGCCATCATATCAACTAATGTCTTTTTTTATAATTCAAAACCATGCTATGATACTAATTGATGTAGTCATGGTTAGATAATTCAAATGAGAATTTCCCTACCATTTTTAACACATAAATTGTAAAATAGAAATAGAATGACATAATAAATAGTGGAAATATGATATTATTGATTGACAACCATAATTATATTTGAAATATTGCCACAATGACTTACTAGATGAGGTATTAGACTTTATTTAGCCATTGAAAATTATAGTTTCTAAATTACAATCTCTCTATTAATGTATAATATGATATTATTCAATCTATTGCTAGAATATATTGAGCTAGGCCAACCTTTCTAGTATAAAATACCAACTAACTTTTAACAGTCTATTGAAAATTTATTTTATAGTACATTTCATAATTAGTGGAAAAAATAGAATATTATGGACTTCTCAAAAGGTGGTACACTACATAATGCACAATAAAATGTGTTGAAGGGATTTAGTACAAATGCGCGAGGATATAAGTAATTTGAATTCAGTGTACCTCTAATCATGAGCCTCCCTAGAAATAGTATGCTTGGATATGTAATTAAATATTTTTTAGAATCTTTTATGTTCATCGCATTGCTCAACTAGCTCTTCTTTGGTAAAACTATTGATAGGTTGTAACATTTATCAATGAACAATTTGGGTAATCACATTGCATTAATATAAAAATGAGCTAGGTTGTGTAGTTTTGATATCATTTTGGAATTTTTGGGATCTGTATGGTGCTACATAGCAATATTTTTGTCCAAAACTCCGATGTGCTTGAGATGATAACTGAAAAAGAATTTGACTCTACACTATAAACAGTCTTCTATGATGAGAGTATTATTAGTAAAATATTGTGAAGAAATTTACAAAAAATAAATAAATATGATAAAACACTTTATACAAAATATAAAAATACTTTTACATTTAAGATGTCCTTGGATCACATTCTCCTCAACTAAAGACAAAACTAAACCAAAAATGATAAAAATATATACATTTTAATATTATTGTGAAGTGAATAAATTTTAAAGCTAATAAATTTTAAAGCTAATGGTTTATTTTTTCATTTAAATAAACATTTAAAACCTATAAATTTAGATTGAATATTTTAGAACTCTAATTGTGATGTAATGAGGGAAGAGCATGGCACATGAATGGTCATCTATCACATTAAAAAAACTAGTAAATGATTGAAATATATATATTATTTGCTAAAGCTATAATAGGAAATATTTTCTCATAAGATTCTTTAATTAGAAGGGTATATTTTACCTTTTTCTAACTTTAACTCGTGGATAGGATATACAATAAAACTATGGCCAACATGAATAAAATTAGTAGTATTTTTTTAATGAAAAGTGGTTATATGCCATATCAAGGAAATTATTACTCACTAAGAAATTAATAATGCCTTTCAATATACTTGAATATGTACATACGAAGGATTGAGTGGCACTTTCACAAAACTAAAAGTGATTTGGTTCTCCTTCAACGACAATGAGATGTACCTAAGTAGGGCGGACAAAAACAGCCTAGAATTGCTTTATTTCAACATGTAAGTTACAATTACGCACGTATGATGTCAGGAAGTGCAGCATAGTTTATTCATTTACATTATTGAACATTATGTTAACTGATAGAAGCTTTCTATGCTTGATTCTGATTAAATTGGGATGCCGGTCTTCAAGAATACATCAATGAAGTGGAAGTATTATCAAGCAGAGGAATCGGATTTTGAGGTAGTTCTATCTAGCTTGCAAAAGATATCCTTATATTGTTAGAAGTAAAAGAAAATCTTTGTATAAACCATTGGAGAATCTATTGATTAATGAGATTGAATATATTCATAAATTAGAGGATTATGACCATGACTTAGTCCTACGTTTGTTTTAATCATCAGCTGTTTGTATTTTTTTTATTGGCTGTATATTTGCTAATTCTCTCATGCTATCAGTCAACTTTTTCCTACATTACTACTTGAATAAAATCCTTCAGAAGCTCTCTAAGATATTCTAAACTAGCTGTACTTTTGCTTCATCATGAATCTAAGATGATGGTTTGTATGCATTTTCGTATTCTTTAATTTTTATAAAATAGAAGATCTACCATCCTCCTGAGATCACACTGAATGGTTTGAATTGCCCGATCCCTTGGATGAGTGGAATTCTGTGTACCCAATAAAAATGTCTGGTCACATAGTTTAATATCACGATTCATGTTGATGTCTAGCCTGTACTGAGGGTCACCTATAGCTTAATTGTGACGCAGATGAGGTCTTTCTGAAAGCAGTGTTGAATCTATCAATATTGGTGTATTTTGCTGAAAGCTTTCATTTCACTCTATCACAGGAGGATCGCTTCAAAGCATAATAGGTTCTCGAAGAGTGTTTATGCTAGTTGATTGAACTTTAGGATAATGGGTAGAGGAGGCACCAGTTCTGGTGCAAAAAGGAAAGCAACGAAGCATCCAATATATATAGGCGTACGAAAAAGGAAGTGGGGATTGTGGGTGTCAGAAATCAGAGTGCCAAATAATAACAAGAGAATTTGGCTGGGCTCATTCCCCACACCAGAGATGGCAGCTCGGGCACATGATGCAGCTGCTTTGGCCTTTAGAGGCGAGTCTGCCAAATTAAATTTTCCTGAATTCGTTCACTCCCTTCCTCGTTCCCCATCAATGTCTGCAACAGACATACAGGCCACTGCCGTACAAGCTGCCTATTCATCTTCTCAACAACCTCAAGAAAAACGATCTAAGCTGGGCTCCACCAACAACCACGATGACTGCAGCAATCACTGCGTGGACCCAGAGCTCCAACAGAAGCCATTCGCTGAAGGCGAATCTACTCATACTGAAATAATTTACAATATTGAGATGGCCAAGTGGTTGGATTTGCAAAATTTTCTGGTGAACATTGAAGATGGTCTGCTGATTGATTCCTCTATCTTCCATCACGACGAATCGATTGTAGAGGAACGAGAAGAGGAGTTGATATCTATTTGGGATTTGAATTGACCGTATGCATAATGTGTAGGTAATGATAAGCAATGTAGTCCTTTCACTCTGCATAATTTTAAGTCGAAGTTACGAAACTATAAATTTATGAGTTAAGATTTGCATATGTAGCAGCTATAGAAAAAGTTGAAAAATATTAACGAGCCTTGATTGGCTTAATTATTTTGTGTATGCCTGCAAAAGTACTGAAAATATTTGAACAAAATAAAATGTATAAATCTATTTTTCCTTGTGTTCTTTAATCTTGATAGGTAAATAATAATGTTTTCTATCAGGCCTTGTGCAAAGATGAGTGGTGAGGCTTATAGGTTTAATACATCATTTTTTTCTTGCATGGATAATCAATTACTAATTAAAAATAATATTACACATATTCACAAAAAAATGGATGGAAATAATTATAGATTGAGAATCTAAATGAGGCTACAACTCATAATAGAGAACAACATAATTATAGAAGTTGATTATGTGGAGAGAGCTGTAGTAGAGAGGATTGGAGGTGGTTTCCAAAAAATTAATTTGCCCTATTCATCAGTGTAGTTTGAAGTACCAATAGAGAGTTGCAACCATCTTACAATTATCATTTTCTTAATCTTCAATATCAACTCAAGTGAAAACTAAGCAAGAGCCATTTCAAGGAACTTGTCAAAGTTTTTCCATCTAATAATCCAACCACCAAAAGCCAAGGGAAAAGTAGAACAATAGTGAGTGGACTATAACCATCCTCCTCGAACATGATTTCGTCTCATAGGAGGTTTAGAGGCCTAAGAATGAGCATCTTAGTTGCCATATGTAGACTTGCTAAGCCTTTGACACTACCAACAAGGTGGAGAATAACCTATATTCGAGGTGGAAATTAGTGGAACTCTATCGACAACACCTTCATATGAACAAATTCAAGTGTAACATTATTCATCTACACTTGAATCTACCTAAATATATTATAGAATGTCAAAGATTGTAAATAAAGTGAGAAATTATAATTAATAAAGCATTAAAAAAGTAGCACAATTTATATCTTTCCAAATGCTAAAGAAAATATCTAACCTAAAAGCATACCAATTGTAATTATATTTTGGAGGGACTATAGGCCAATCCCAAAATAGCACCATATTATAATAAAAAGGCTTAAGCCTAATTGAAGAAATAATGATTCTAGGTCTACATTGCTTGATCTCTAGGACAAAATTTGAAAGGATGCTTGAGAAACTCTTGCTTAACACAAAAAGGACATTGAGGATTAGGAATCCACAAGTGGATTAACCTAGAATTAATTGAAGTCACTCGAATTGAATAAACTAGGAATAATGAATGGACATTGGTTCAAGAATCACTAACCAAATGGTGAAAATATCCATGACCAAATGATGAGGGCGCAACCCGAGACTTAGAAAATAACCCAAAAATAAGAGAATAATTTTATTATTCAGAAAGTGGAGCTTCTTACATGTAGAGGATCTCAAATCCCCAAGTTCTACAACACATGCAAGTTACAGAAAGCTACAGAATAACCCTTTCGCAATATGTGATCTTGTCCCCAAAAAGTTACCCAAAAAATTAGAAACCCGCCCATAAATAGAGCTCCTTTTTAGTTTGGAGCCAAAACAACATTCAAATTTGAGTTTAGGTAGTTTGGCACCGAAAAATTACAACTTGAAGTTCAAATTTCAAAAGAACATTTGCAATTGTATCTTCTAGAAAGTGCGCCAACTTCCTGGGGCCATAACTTTTGATCTGGGACTCCGATTCATGAACCATTTGAACCGTTGGAAAGGTTTCAAATTCAAGAACGTGCTTGAAATCTGCTATGCCGATTTTGGAAAGTTTCGGGGCCGATCAGAGAACTCTAAGTGCCTCAAATCTAACTCGGGAGATTTTCAAGTGCAAATCTGGGAAACTAAAACTGCAATATCTTTCAACCTAGGAATAGAAAATAAAAACCGTAAATTGAGAATTTCATTATGACGAAAAGGTTATCCAAAAATGTAAAAACATCTAAAAACTGAGAAACTTGAAATTTAACTATTTTTGGGTGATGCAAGATTGCCCTTACACCACTGGATGCTCCTGCATCAGACACCTAGGGTAATTTGAGAAGTGACCCTGTCACGTCTCAGATGGTAGAGGAAAACCTAAATGGTCGACCTCTGCCTAAGGCAACCAGGATGAATCTTCAACATGCCTTCATTTCCATTTCACCAGATATTCTTCATATTGCTTGTTCCTGATACTCCTTCCCACACAACTATCTAGGATTTCTTCAATCTTCTCTTTTTCTGAAGTAGGTGTTGGAATCCCATACTGTTCCATTGTTGGTACTTCCTCTACACCACCTTCATGATACTTTGTCAAATCTGAATGTTGAACATATGGAAATGTTGAATCCATCCAGCAACTCTACCTCATATGCATTCCCTGAATCGTGCCTCTTCAAAATTTTACAGGGACCGAACTTCTTCATCTTCAATTTGTTATATGTTCCCACTAGAAACCTTTCTTTCGTCAAGTGGACCATCACTTCATCACCAATCTGAAACTCCTTATACCTCCTCTTCTGATCTGTCTTAGCCTTAAACTGCATATTCATCTTGTTAATATGTTCTCTTACCTTCTCATGTATAGCCTTGATGTGTTCTGCAAAATCTTCAGCTTCAACACTTATTTTCTTCTCTTGGTCCATCTTCCTCAATTCTGGAGCTGTTTTGGGGCTACCTCCATACACAATCTGGAATGGTGATCTACCAGTGCTTCTGTTGACAGAATTATTGTAAGAAAATTTTTCCTGGGGTAAGATCAAGTCCCATCCCTTCGGTTTATCTCCTACCAAACATCTCAGTAGGTTACCCAGACTCTTGTTAACAACCTTTGTCTGCCCATCTATTTGTGGATGGTGTGCAGAATTGAACTTCAACTCTGTCTTCAGTTTCTTCCACAAGGTCCTCCAAAAGTACCCCACAAATTTGGTGTCACTATCTGAAACAATACTCTTTGGCAGACCATGTAGCCTCACCACCTCTTTGAAAAAAAAGTCAGCAATGTGGATTGCATCATGGGTTTTCTGACATGCAATGAAATGTGCCATCTTTGAAAACATATCAATCACCACAAAGACTGAATCATTCCCTTGTTGTGTCCTAGGCAAACCAAGAACAAAGTCCATACTTATATCCTCCCATGGCCTCTCTGGTACAGGTAAGGGCTGATATAAGCCTGTATTCTGGCTCACTCCTTTAGCCATCTAACATACCTTACAGCTTTGTACAAACTTCTTCACATCCTGTGACAACAGAGGCTAATAATAATGCTCACTGATAATGGCAATGGTCTTATCCCGACCAAAATGTCTTGCCATTCCTCCACTATGCTTCTCCTTTATCAGGTTCTCTCTCATAGAACTGCTCGGGATACAAAATTGACTTCCCTTAAATAACATGCCATCTTGGATTATGAAATCCAACCACCTTGTCCTATCCACTGTAACAGGTTCCTTGCAAGCTTTCCATGCCTCTGCAAAATCAGGATCTTCTGCATATAGTGTCTTAATTTCATTGAACCCAGCCACTTCAATCTACATCATTGTCATCAATGTATGCCTCCTGCTTAAGGCATCAACAACTCTATTTGAATTCTCACTCCTATGTTTCAAAACAAAGGTATAACTCTGCAAAAACTCTACCCATTTCATATGCCTCTGATTTAATTTTCCCTGATTATTTAGGTACCACAAGCCCTGATGATCAGTATATAGAACAAATTCCTTCAACAACAAATAATGTCTCTGTTTCTTTAATGCTTGAACTATCACATAAAATTCTTGATCATTTACAGAATACTTTCTCTTGGCATTATTTAACTTTTCACTAAAATAGGCAATGGGCTTACCTTCTTGGCTCAACACTACTCCAATGGCGCAACCACTGGCATCACAATCCACCTAAAACACCTTATTGAAATCTGTGAGGGCTAGAACAGGTTGCTCTATCACTTTCTGCTTCAACAGTTCAAAACTTTTTTCTGCTCCACTGCTCCACTTGAATTCTTTTCTATCCCCTCTCATTGTTTTGGTCAGGGGTTCACAAATACTATTGAAGTTTCTAATTAACTTTCTATAAAAACTAGCCAAACCATGGAAAGATCTCACCTCGGTAGTAGTTCTTGGGGTAGGCCATTCCAAAATAGCCTTCACCTTCTCTGGGTTCATCTTGAGACCTTCTACTGAGACAAAAAACCCCAAGTACACTAACTCCCTCTTCACAAAACTGTACTTCTTCAGATTAATCAATAGTTTCTTTTCTCTTAACTTCTCAAAGGCTCTCCAAATATGCATTAGATGCTCATCCAACGTCTTACTAAAAATCAAAATATCATCTAAATACACAATAAGAAAATTTTCTAGAAATTCTTTTAGTACCTCGTTCATGAGCCGCATGAATGTGCTCGGTGCATTGGTTAGCCCAGAAGGCATGACTAACCACTCGTACAGGCCCTCTTTGGTCTTGAAGGCAGTCTTACATTCATCTCCCTGTCGAATCCGGATCTGGTGATATCCACTTTTCAGATCAATCTTTGTGAAGTAGCGAGCTCCACTCAAACAGTCCATCAGGTCATCCATCCTTGGTAGGGGAAATATGTACTTGATTGTTATCTTGTTTATGGCTTAGTAATCTGTACACATACTCCACTCCCCATCCTTCTTTGGTGCTAGTACTGCAGGTACTGCACATGGACTCAAAATATCTCGTATCAAACCCTTTCTCAACAACTCTTGAACTTGTTTGTTCAACTCCTCATTTTTTGCTGGAGTCATTCTATGAGCTGCCTTATTTGGCAAACTGGCTCCAGGAATCAAGTCAATCTGATGACTGGTCTTCCTTATTGGTGGTAAACCCTAAGGTATATTATCAGAAACAATATCCTGAAACTCATCCAACATCCCATAAACTTCTTCTGAAACCTTCTCACTATCCTTCTTACTCACTCTTAGAATCAATGCATAACACACACGCTCATGCTTCATACCTTCTAAAAAATTTCTTCCATCTACATAACAAATTCTAGCACTACTACAAACATTTTCTTCAGTCTCCTTCAGGGGTTTCAACTTGTGACGAACCCCATCCTTTGTCAAGGAATAAGTATTTGCATGGCCATCATGTATAGCTCGCCTATCGAACTGCCATGACCTCCCCAACAACATGTGACATGCATCCATGGGAATGATATCATAGAGTACCTCATCATGGTAGCTCCTGATCTTGAACTTTACTAGGCACTACTCATTGACCAAAACTTTGTGGTCTTTCTGCAACCAGGCAATCCGATATGGATGGGGGTGCCTTTCCCTTTTCAGCTTCAACTTTGTGATCATCTCTTCTGACACCAGATTATCAGTGCTCCCACCATCAATAATGACATCATAACATTTTCCTTCACACTTGCACCTTGTGCGAAATAGATTCTTCCTCTGTTCTAGTTCCTTTTCCTCAGTCACTAGGGCTCTCCTAATCACTAGGGCTTCTCCCCTTTCAGCATTATCTGAATGTTTAGATTGGACCTCCTCATCTGCATGTGCAACCCTTCCATGACCTTTTGGCCTTTTTTCTACCCTTCCTTGGTGTTGTGGACATTCATAGGCTCGATGCACTTCTTCACGACACTAGAAGCACGTTCCTTTGAAACCACCTCTTCTAGATCCTTGTCCATATCTCCCTCGTCCTCTACCTCTTTGATCACCACTGTTTTGATCACGAGGGTGGTAGAAGTTATCATTCATTTGGCTTTGGCTGGTACCCACATCTTCACTTTTCTTTTCATCATCATTTCAGCTTCTTGAAGGTTTTCCACTGCCCCTTCCACTTTGACTTCCTTGTCCTTTTTTCTTGCCATCAAATCTTTTGTTCATCTTCTCTTCCACCTTTAGAGCAAACTGATACACATCCTCAATGGTAGTCATTCTGACTAGGCTTAACTCCTCCTGAATGCTCGGTCATAACCCATTAAGATATCGGGCTACCTTCTCCTTATTGGCCTCTGTGTGGCCCGTTCTAATGATTATCTTATGAAATTCTTTAGTATATTCTTTCACATATTTGTTTCCTTGCTTCAACCCTTGCAATTTCTTCAATAGATCTAACTCGTAGTCCACTGGTATGAACTGCTTCTTCAGTTCTCTACCATGCAATCCCATCTGGTGATATTTCCTTTTCCTCTTTGATTTCTTTCCAACTGGACCTCTTTCCACCAAATATTGGCATGGGCCTTCAACTTCATTTTCACAAACTTAACCTGATCTAGGTCCTCTATTTCCTCATACTCAAAATATTCTTCTAGCTCGTTGATATAGTCGATCAACTCTTCCGGGTTCAGACTTCTAAAATAATTGGGGACTTCTACTCTCAGACTTTTCTCGATCTTTGAAATGGCCCTTATTAGCCACATTTGGTCTTGATCAATTGCTTCTTCTTCCTCTTCTACAGTTGAGGCTTCTTCCTCTCCTTCATCCTGACTTTCCTACCTTAGGTTTAACCCTCTTCTCAACTGCTCTTCTAACGCGTCAATTCGTCTCTAGAGGGATGCCAGTGCATCTCTTTCACCAACATTTCTGCCACCTCGACCACCTCTAGCACCACCATGCCTACTAGGCATCACTCTTGAAGGCATCTTTCTTGACCTCGACACACAACCACGGTCCTGGTGCAAACTGCCTCACGATCGACAATCTGTCCACACACTCAAGAAAACCCGTTCTGATACCACTTGATGAGGGTGCAACCCGAGACTTAGAAAATAACCTAAAAACAAGAGAATAATTTTATTATTCAGAAAGTGGAGCTTCTTACATGCAGAGGATCTCAAATCCCCAAGTTCTACAACACATGCAAGTTACTGAAAGCTACAGAATAACCCATTCACAATATGCGAGCTTGTCCCCAAAAAGTTATCCAAAAAATTAGAAGCCCATCCATAAATAGAGCTCCTCTTTAGTTTAGAGCAAAAATAACATTCAAATTTGAGTTTAGACAGTTTGGCGCCAAAAAATTACAACTTGAAGTTCAAATTTCAAAAGACCATTTGCAATTGTATCTTCTAGAAAGTTTGCCAACTTCTCGGGGCCATAACTTTTGATCCGGGACTCCAATTCATGAACCGTTTGAACCATTGGAAAGGTCTCGAAGTCAAGAATGTGCTCAAAATCTACTACACGAATTTCGGCAAGTTTTGGGGCCGATCCGGGAACTCTAAGTGCCTCAAATCTAACTCAGAAGATTTCCAGGTGCAAATCTAGGAAACTAAGACTTCAATATCTTTCAACCTAGGAATAGAAAATAAAAACCATAAATTGGTAATTTTATTATGATGAAAAGGGTATCCAAAAATGTAAAAAATTCTAAAAACCAAGAAACTTGAAATTTAACTATTTTTGGGTGATGCAAGATTGCCCTTACACCATTGGATGCTCCTGCATCACCAAACTAATAATGAAGATTGTATAAGCTATCCATTTTTCAAAATAGAAACCATATATATAAATGAGTATAATTATAAGAGTAGTGCTTCTTATGCTTTTAATTCTAAAATACTTTATTAAGATACCATTTTTATGAAGCCATAAATTTTGATATTTTATTTAGTGAACTGGATGTGCACTTATAAAGAGAAAGATATATAATATCCTTGGGTTCATCATCTCTACTATTCCAATCCAATAACTTAATTACATCTATTGGTGTGCTTTATTTTTTCTTACTATTCCCCATAAGCTTTTATTTAGCAGTCGCAATTCAATTTTCACTTTCCAAGTATGAAAATTAAGTCCAAAATACTTGTGTAATAGAATGTCCATTTAAAAAAATATAAATT
The DNA here is from genome assembly GCA_007258455.2 of Sequoia sempervirens. Taxonomy (NCBI): domain Eukaryota; kingdom Viridiplantae; phylum Streptophyta; class Pinopsida; order Cupressales; family Cupressaceae; genus Sequoia; species Sequoia sempervirens. The sequence continues at coordinate 1,023,753,683 of VDFB02281492.1, read as the reverse complement.
AATACCACCTATCTCCCAAAATATAAAATTTAAATTAAATTAAGCTATTCACTTCACAATTAAAAATATAGATGGTTTTATTGCACTCTTCACTCAAAATCTAACCTCCAAACACATCTTTAAATCTTGAACAAACTATGGTGTGTACAAATTTCAAATCCCTAACATTGTTGAAATATCCATAAACCACCAAGTTCATGCATTGTGCACCCTTTCACATAAAGCTTTCACACCAACATTAAATAAACTAATCTAAAAATATTTACAGCTATAATAAAAAAAAAATAACTCTATCTCAATAAACTACACCACCTCCTCTTTCATGGAACTGAGAAAAATAAAACTACAATATATTTGATAAAGTCAATTCACATAGAATGATATAATTCACTTACCATCATCTTAAGTAATTCAACTTGGATCACAACGAGCCTCATAATGTGTAAATGGTCTATTTAACATTTCTATCCTCCTTAATTGCAAGTCTAGATGGGTTACAAAGACTACCAAGAGATATTATTGTATAGAATGAGTGTATTATAGACCAAATGTTGTAGAATTAATAGGTCTTTAATGCATATGGCATCAAACACATGTTCTCTCTAATCATGCCTAGCACAACAAATCAGATGCATTTATAAGAGTTTAATGTCTCTTCCACATCTATGCACAAACTTACAAAATATTGGAAAAAAAAAACAATTTTGTTAAGATAAACACTCCTCAAACCACTAATAACATTGAAACACATGTCACTATCACAAGTACAAAGTCATATCAATTTAGGCCAAGAGATAGAAAATTCACCCAATTTCCTAACTCTCTTTATGTGATCATGTTACAATTGCTAAAGAAGAACTTAATCCAATTACCTCCAATTAGGCCCATGGATACAACTAAAATCTTACCTTCAAAATTCATCCCAAAATTATTTTTTAAATACCACCATACACTTGGACATGATATAGAATGATTTATGCATCTTAACAGTAAGTGCAAGCCCTTATCCATTCTAATTTCATCAAGTGAATCGATGTTAATCATAAAGGGAACAAGTATGTGGCTCCAACAAACCAAAATTTGTAAATTTTCACAAACTCAATGCCAAATAATAAATCCAAATTTGTGCAAGATAGTGATTATACACATGATGATGATGATGATCTATGTTCTATTATTAATGCAATATAAGTTCATCCTCATAAGGGCTGAACCACTTTGTTACTTGACATTTCTTTTACACATAATGATGCATCCATACATGCAGGTGATTGTGATCTATATATTGTTGATTGTATTAATGATAAACCTATACTAGGGATGCTCATTGATCTCATCTATCTATAGAATGTGATCATCAAATAATTCTTATGTTTTCATGAAATTTATATAAACTCTAATGAGCAATCAAAAGCACGACTAAAAACTCATCATGGTTTTGTTTTCCCTACAATAGGTTTGATAACTCTCCCACTCCAAGTTTGACCAAAACAATTTGATGTTTCACCCACCATAATCCAAACATTAGACCAATTTCATGTGAAGCTAGATTATCCATGGCTATTCTCTTTGAACATAGTCTCGTCAGTAATCCACAAATGTATAAATTTTTAATTTGAAAATAAAATATATATAGTTCAACATAGTGGATTTAAAACTTTGGCTTGCCAAGGAAAATTTTGAATGGATTATTTTTGGCCCTAGCCTATGGACCCTTTTAAATCATGTGAGGACTTCTTTTTCACATTATATGAAAATTTTAAAGCTAAGTATATAGCCAAGTTATCCCTTAGTAACATCCCATCGAAGGATGATCAGTCTATGGTGACTTCTATGGTTTTTCCTCCCACCCCAAATGTCATGGATGAACTCATCTCCAAATAAGAAATTCTCCCAAGTACAGTAGGCATATATTTTATGGTTCCACCTTTAATATCATATAAAAGACCAAGAGATAACTATATAAGTACCTTTTTTCTTTCAAAAGAGAAACAAATTTATATACCCAAAGATATAGTGCTTTTCCAATCAAGGTGGCCCCTTTAATTCCTCTTCCAATGAAAGAAAATATATCGATGCTAGAGAAGTAGCATAAGCGTAGATGTATTTCCATAGACCAACATCTTACTGAGAAAAGTAAAAATGACCAACAACTAAATGAATTACCTCTCACCCATCCATCCTCATCATACTACCTTACCACATTCACCAAACAATACCATGGAAGTTTGCATGTATCAAGATAAATAACAAAAGAAACAAGAACATATGATTGATATTATCCTTAAACCATCTATTTTAGTAATTTTTTATGGAAAAGATGAGGATGCTAAGATCAAGGTACAAGTTCATAATGAATTATCTTTTTTTCTCTTAAAATCTATGGATTTAGATGGGGGCAACTGTGATGATCATCCTTGTAGTATAGGAAAAAGTATCCCTTTTCAACATTTAATTTAGAAATAATTAATTAAAAAATGAACTAAATTATGCCTTAATTTAATGTTGTAATATGTATTCTACATATTCACATTGAGTTTAGGGCCCTATTAATTAAAATGGACTTAGTTGTGCCTTAATGTGGTGTTATAAAATGTACTTTTACACATTCACACTCATTTATGGATTTATTAATTAATTGACTTTATTTTTCCTTAATTGGACCCTTTAATTCAAAACCAAGTCTAAGTAATTACATTTTTTGAAGAGGAAAACCCAACATTCATTAATGCCATAACATAAAATTTATCATTGGAAAATGTGTATCTTAGGTAAGTGACCTAGGACCCATTCACCCAAGGGCGAATGGGTCCATAGTAAGGCCTAGGACCTAAATTTTTATTATGTTTTTGGTAGTATTTCAATGATTTCAAATCTATATTCACATGTCGTCTTGTGTCATTTGAGTTTTAAGAAATTAGCATTACATACCTTTAAGTATAAGCTCATTTCACTAAGTTTCAGCCTAAGACATTCAAGCAAGCTAGAGAATTTTCAAGTGAGGATTATGAAGAGAATTTCAAAGGGATTTCAAGGCATTCAAGAGAATATTTTTTGAAGAATTATTGTAAAAATCAAGATCCTATATTGTCATGTCAAAGTCTTCTTGCATTGAATACATATTATTTGAGCTAATATGTTGATGTATAGTTCAAGATCCATTCAAGAATTCAAAAGCATTGTTTGAAATCAAGTTCCAAGATCAAAATCCATATCCATTGAAGCTATTTCATGCTAGTTGTAGATCTACATTTCAAGGTTCATTCAAGGATTTAGAGAGTTGTGACATAGGCTTGCTCATTCATCATTCCTTTATGTTTCATTGTTTCATTACAAGGTTTAATTACCCAAATAGGGTTTGACTAGGGAAAACCCCCATTCATCAACAACCCAATATTTTTCCCTCTTGATGTGTGTTTGAAGATTTTAGGTGGAAGATCTCTTGAAGATAAAATTATAAAGGTTCCAAAGTTGCATTTGTTGTCATCATTGTTACAATTTCATGGAAAATCACCTATAGGATTTATTTTTGGTTGTCTAATTATGAAAATTAGGGATCTAGGAGTACAGGCACAAGAGAAGAGAACCCAAAAACCATTGTACAAATCCCTAGTTAGGAACCATTCCCCATAGGGAATATGAGTCCTCACTTAGCTTTGAAAAATCACTTTTGGTGACTGGTACACATCATTTTCCCTTTCTTAGATGTACATTTTGATTCTTGGTTCCATCAATATTGAGCTTAATATTACAAATTCAAGTTAAATATTACATTTTGGAGTTATTTTTCTATTTTAAATCTTTCTCCCCAAAGTGTTGTTTAATCAAGACCCCCATCCTTGGAAAAAAAGGAAATGAATAGATTCACACTTTGACTTGATTCACCTCAAGGTTGTTAGTCATTTCATTGTTGGGATCTTATTTCCTAATGGAATAAAGGAGAATACATCTATCTACTACATTTTGGTGAACTCCTCTTTTTTAACCCCCAACTTATTTTTCGTTGTTCCATTTTGGTGAACCTAACTTTGACCATTGCAATTTTTTTATTTTGGAGTCCATTTGCACCCTAGTTCTATTTTTTGCATTCATTTGCATTTCATTGAAATGAATTGAATATCATTTAGGGTAGCAAGACTTGCACACTAACTTTATCGAATACCCAAGATACTGAGAGGGGGGTGAATCAGTATCTTCTTAAAGTTATTGAATAAACACAATCCAATTAATCTAATGCATATAACAGTAAAAATGAGCAAGAGCATTAACAAAACATAAAATCACACAACACATGAAGACCAAGATTTTTATGTGGAAAAACCAAAATGGGAAAAACCACAGTGAGGATTAGCTCATGAATATAGTATAACCGGTTATAACATATTATAAAGGGTAGCTTACTACAAGGACTCACTGTCCAAAATGGGAGGCTCATTTCCTACAAAAGATACAATAAAAAAATGGCTTTAAAACTGAATATGAACTAATAAAGTTACACATAACAAGTGTTGATTCGGTTCCTTTGATGCTTAGTAAATTGAGTTTACACACTTCATCATTTTGACATACTTGACTACATTCACACTCTTCACTACATCATAACTCACCAAAACTCTCAAAACTATCCAATATATATATCTGATTCGTACACAAGCATCAATTAGGTCAGCCTAATTAGATGCAACCCTTATTCACCAAAAAGATAACTATTAGCTTCAAGCTTGTACAAAAAAATTCCAAAAACAATTCAAGCATGTAGCATGCTACAACATGTCAGCATGGACCAAAGATAGATCACAGATACATCTGCAACACAAAATCTAATCCATTACAACATCAATTATACCTTAGGTCGGCCAGAGATAAACCTAATAGAAAAATGTAAGAATAGAGTAATGCCAACTTGTCATACGAGCACTTGTGCACATGAGATTTTGAACATAAAAAATTTTAACATCCAAAAACCATTTCCCAAAATTGCAACCAATGATAATCATCAGTGGAGGATTACAGACCAAAATGTTGAAGGATAATAACTGCATACCAGTTCAGAATACTAGATCAAACTTGAACTTAAACTTGCAATTGCAACTAATATAACATGGTGACATCAATGAAAAAACAAAATTTTATAATAAGATGTTCTTCTTCATTCTTCCAACAATCTCCTCCTTTTTCATTGATGGCAACATGTGCCAAAATAATTTACAAACCTCATTTGTACAATATTCTCCCCTTTTCTCTCCATAACAACATTCTCTCCCCTTTCTCTCCATCACAACATTCTCTCTCCCATTGTCATCAAGGAAAAAGGACAGTCCAAAAAGTATGAAAACTAAAAAATACTACCTGGAGGAAGGCGAGCCTTGAATCTCTTTAAGAATACCTTTCCAAGTTGCCTTACCACTCTCCCAACTCTTCTTAGCAAATATCAACATTCTATTCAGAGATTCCAATTCCATTAGAATTTCTTCTACATCATTTAGAGTACTAGGAGTCAAATTGATCTTTTCTAATTTCTTTGCATTCACCAAAGCATTGGCAACTAGAGTTGTACTCCATTCTAACAAGGTTACCTAGCTAACTAGATCTTCTAATGATATCCTCCTTCTCCTTTTGTAGAATGAATATTTTTTCTCTATGAGTATAGATATCATTCCACGTTACTTTGTCTCTATCTTTGGATGCACTATAAGTACTGGAGACAATAGTCAACTGGGACTCAATGGAGTCCATGAGATCCTTGATATTCTGAATGTCATATGGCCACTTAATGTAGTAAGAAAATATAATATTTGCTTCAGATTCATAAGCCTGCACAACTTCTAGATTCTTTTCAATATTGGTGTGTGCTAGAGAAAACTTATCATGAAGTACCAGCAACCTTTTCTTAGCAAATTTCACCTCAATCTATTGCCTTGTCTTCTCACCAATTCTAGAGGCATATTCCTTAATGGAGTCCAATAAAAGTTTTAGATTCTCTACTGGAGTGAGAGATGTATCCATTGATGTACCGACGGTGGCCTCCTGCAAGGCTTTGAGAGCATCATCAATAAAATTTCTCCCCTTCTAATGTGTTCCCAAAATTTCTTTTCTACTCGATGCATGCAATGCATCCCCTAATACCAGTTTATGAACAAGAGAAATCTTATCTAAATCCACACTACCTGGAATCATGGGGAGTTGTAGAAGTTTTAGAGGAATCACTGACTGAAACTTGATCTACTTGGATAACAAGCCTTTCAAAAAATCATCGCCAAAGGAGGATTCTCCGGGGGACCTTTATGAATCTACAACCTACCTTTGATCTTCTTCATTCTTCCAATAAACTTTGCATTCCATTTAGGGGTTTTAGGATTGCATCTTTGTATTCTTTAAATCTGAAAAATACAAAAATTTAGTCATTTTGCAAATCATTTGCATGGCATTACATCTTCATTCACTTGCATTTGAAAATAGAAACAAAATTGCACATCAAATTAGGTCTCCTAGTTTGTCATTTTGTCATATTTTTCACTTGCATTAAACATTAATTTCATAGAAAATGAAAACTATAACTCATTTTTTCTGATAAGAATCTAGAAACCATTAGAATCATCTCAAAAATCTGCAAAAACATTTAAAAAAACCTTAACCTAGGACCCATTCACCCCTGGGCGAATGAGTCTTTGATCAAGGTCATTTCCTAATTTTTTAGACATAAAAACATCTATTTCTGCATTCTATTTTAATGTTTTCAATTTTTTGTTTCAATTTACAAATTTTCTTTAAGTAAAATTAATCATACTTAGCTTCATTTGATAAAATTAGTGCACTGTGTAATTTCAAATTTTTATTTACAAGACATTATTTTTAGGGTTTTTGTATTGTATAATAAAAAAATTAGCTTGTTTAGAATTTCAAAAACTTGAAAATCCCCTTGCATTTCAAACAATGGACATGTGCATTGGTAATTTATGGTGATCTTTAATGTCTTTAGTTGATGTTTCAAGTTGTGTTTTTGGTAATGATCCAAATGCAATTGAACCCAATCATGCTCAACCAACTCCTTATGAGTGTCCTTGTGAAGTTTACACCATTGGAGAAGATGATGATGGCATGAACAATTTCATAAATAATTTCCTTAACAATTTTGAGAATAATTCATCATTTTACCCATCCATGCAACAACCAACACCCCATACCATTCTATTGTTGGAAATTTTTTAATACCTTGACCATGATTGGGAGCTATACCATACAAATGTGGCAACAATTAAAGTGATTGGAGATGGTCTATAAAGACATTTCTCCATTTCTTATAGTTTCCCTTTTGCAACATAATCAGTGCAGGATAATATGAAAACCCCATAATGCACTATGAATGATCTCCAATATTATAAAGAAATTGACCTTCAATATCAACTAGAAACTTCCAATATATGATATGCTAGTGAAAATAAAGCCTCCAATGCAAACAAACCTTTCCCAAATTGCAGTATGTCTAGGTTATGAATAAAATGCCAAAAATTGCAAAAAATCAATACATAAAAATTGGGTTTGAGTCTAAAAAAAGTAGATGGATAGAATGATAGAGCTCTAAATCACCTTCACAATGCCGGTGGAATCTCCAAAATCTAAAAAAGTGGTGAAAAGATAGATGCTCGGGAGTCCAAATGGAAGCACTAAATTTTGATAGCTATAATTTGTACCCACAAAAAGATCTGGAAAAAATACTCTGCATGGCTGCAAAGTACACATAATCAGCTTCTTGACGATATCTTGTTTATGAAAATCCAATAGTGTGGCAAAAAGTAATGCTGTGTTGAAAAATACTATCCAATTTGAGTTGCAAGCTAAATAGGTGCAAAGAAAAAAACTAAGGAAAATAAAAATTTGGCCCCTGGGTGCCAATATGACTTTAGGGATAATCTATCTAAAAAAAATCACGTTGCTAGTTGGGCAGTGATAGGGCTAAGATCGGGTAGTGCCATTGGTGACTCTGAACCTCCATCACCAGGAAACACAAAGCATCCACTATAAAGTGTGAACGAGCAACAAAAGGAGGAAAATGAGATTGGCAGTAGGAGAGACTTGGGCTAGTGAGAGAATTAAGCCTATGGATGATAATGGATGAGAAAGATCGATAGTTGAGATCATGAAATGGTAGAAATAATCGATGGTGAAAAGAGGCCTCAGCGAGAGTGAAAGAATCTAATAGGAAATAAATGTCAATTGACTAGAAAAAGATGTCACCAGGCTTGATAGAAGGACGAAGCATGGTAGATATGACGGATGATGAGGTCGACAAAGTTTGCAAAAAATTGAATGATATTCCCCATGGATGAAATAAATGCCACAGTGAAAATTTTAATATTACATACTGATAATTTAAATTTTAAGCCTACTCATTTAACTAGATATATATGTCTTCCAAATAAAACAAGTTTCCACCAAATATAAATAGTGAATCCCTTTTATTGATGCCAACCAATATTAAATACCACCAAAAAATGAAATATACCCACTTGAATATGATGGTGACTATTTAATAATTTTTTCCCACAAATATTAAATATTTTCTACCAACATTAGATAAAATGCTCACCAATAATTAAAATAACCCCCCAAATTTTTAGTTTTTTGAAAAAAGCTACAAATGACGATAGGCCGACTAAGGGAATATTTTTTGCTCCAATAGGGGGGGATTTTTCCTCCAATACTTACATTATCCGTACTTTTCCCACAATATCACTACAGAAAACCTCTGATGGCGTCTAGATGATGAAGTCATATCTCAACAAATGGGTAGGTAGTCCTTAGGTTTTTGGACCTTCTAAACACAATGACAAAGTCAAATATGACCCAAAGTACTTCAAAAATTAGTTCTCTCTAAGGAGAACAAATAGCCCTTCAAAAAAACCCTTTAGCCTTCGACAGTCTTCTCAACTCAACTTCCTGATATGAGATGGATCTCTGATGGCCTAAGATTTGATACCATGTTTTAAATATGAACAATAACCTAGATAAAGTTGCACACACTTCAATGGATCAACCAAGAAGAAAACCATCCACACAAATAAAGAAGTGTTGCAAAAAGAGCAAGAAGATAACTTGATCAAATGATGATCTTGAATGAATTGATCTAGAATAATTTA
>VDFB02281492.1:1023560681-1023744446 GCA_007258455.2 Sequoia sempervirens | reverse complement strand
CTAGTATTCAAATATAACAATCCTCCAATCATTGACCTGTACATACTTGCATCAGATTTAGGTGAATCAACTTCTTTTATCAACTTGCATCTAATAATAATAGGTATAAAAACCAGTTTGGAGTTATACAATCCAAACTTCTTCAATAATTCTTTAGTATACTTGGACTTAGAGATGCAAATTCCTTTACTACTCTGATTTACTTGTAGTCCAAGGAAGAAATTTAACTCACCTATCATAGAAATTTTGAATTCATCTTGCATTTTATCTACAAATTTTATATGCATATCATCATTTCCTCCAAAGATTATTTCATCAACATAAACCACAACAATCAATATTTGATCTAAATAAACTCTATAGTATAAATTAATTTCAATAGATCCCTTTTGAAATCCTTGTCAAATCAAGTACTTGTCTAATTTACCATACCAAGCTCTAGGTTCCTACTTCAATCAGTATACATCTTTCTTCAACCTGCAAACAATATCTGGGTTACTTTTAGACTTAAATATCTCTTTTTGTTCAATGTAGACTTCTTCCTTTAGTTCTCCATTCAAGAATGTAGATTTTACATCTATTTGATATACTTTGAAATCCTTAAAAGCTACAAAATCTAAGAACATCTGGATCACTTCCATTCGAGCAATGGGGACATATGCCTCTTCAAAATCAATACCTTTGATCTAAGTGTAACCTTTGCAAACCAGTCTTTCCTTGTTTCTCATTACTTTTCCATTTTCATCCAGCTTGTTCTAGAATACCCACTTTGTTCCAATTATATTTTTGTCTGCCAATCTAAGAACAAGTTTTGAAGTCTAATTTTTCTCTATCTGATCAAGCTCTTCTTTCATTTCCTTCACCCAATTTTCATCATTACATGCTTCTTCCATAATCTTTGGCTCAATTTCTAAGAGTAGATACAATAATACTTGCTCTTGATTTGCATTGCTTCTTGTGATGATTCCCTTATTCTTATCCCTAATAATTTATTTTTTTGAGTGGTTTCTCAGTACATACCTTGGAGCTTTAGTTGTAGTTGTTAGAGCCTCCTTTGTCTCTTCTTATTTCTTATCATTTTCTCCTTTTTCATCTAAGTCATTTGATTCATATTCAATATGCCTATCAAGGATTCTTTGAACATCTTCATCTACTTTCACATTCGCACTTTCAACTATCTTGTTCACTCTCTTATTGTAACACTAATATGTTTTGCTTCTTGTGGAGTAACCCAAAAATATTCCCTCATCAACTCTACTATCAAACTTTCCAAGATTGTCCTCATCTCTCTAGATGTAGCATTTGCTTCCCAAATTTTTGAAGTATTTTACTATGGGAGCTCTTCCATGCCATATCTCATATGATTTCTTTCCATATTTGATCTAGGATAATATTTTGTTAAGAGTGTATACTACTATGTGTATCACTTCTCTCTAGTAGACCTAAGGTAAACCTACTTCCATGATCATTGTTCTAGCTGCTTCTTGAACTTTTTGGTTCATTCTTTCAACTACATCATTCTGCTGAGGTGTTCTAGGGGTAGATAGATATATTTTAATGCCATGTTTCTCACAGAAATTGTTGAATTCATTAGAAGTAAACTCTCCTCCTCTATCTGATCTTAAACACTTGATTCTCCTACTAACTTCATTCTCAACTCTTGCCTTGAAAATCTTAAATTTTTCTGAAGCCTTTGATTTTTCTTTAAAAAATGTGACCCAAGTTAGTCTTGAATAATCATCTATTAAAAGCATGAAATATCTCTCACCTTGTAAGCTTCTTGTTCTGGTTGGACCACATAGGTCAGTGTGTACTAGGTCTAACAATTTGGTAGATTATTCTTCTTTTCCTCAGAATGTTCCTCTAGTTTGTTGTCTGGTTTGGTCATTCTTGGCAAGTCTTTGACTGCTTTTGTTGAACTTATCCTTACCAAATTGTCAAATTTGATGTGACACATCCTCTGGTGCTAGATCCAACTATCACTGGATTGATATAATAAGCATCTCTTTGTAGCTCCTTCCAGTTGATACATATTCCCACTTTTTCTTTTTCCAACTGGAATAAAAGTTTTGGATCTCTTCTAGATCTCACAACCATCATCCTAAAACACCACATTATAGCCATTTTTTCACATATTTCCAACACTCAAAGGATTATGATATAAACCCTTCACATAGTAAACATTGTCAGTGTTATGTTTTCCATCAAAGGTAATAGAACCAATTCCAAAAAGTTGTGTCATTTTATCATCTCAGAATCTAACAAAACCTCCATCATATTTCTCAAGCTTCACAAACTTACTTTTGTCACCGGTCATATGATTCGAACATCCACTATCAATCAACCATTGATCTATGTTTCTTTTAGCATATAATGCAGCTTCAGTGTTATCATTAGATTTCAAAAACATATTAGAGATATCAAATCTAGGTTCATCCTTTTCCACCAAAAATAAACAATCCTCATGATTTTATCATCATCTGAAATACTAGAATTCTCATTAAAATAATAGGCATTCTTATTGATCTTTTAAAACTTTTTTCTTGTTCCCTTTTCCGACATCTAGTTGCTAAATGACCTATCTTTCCACATCTAAAGCATTTAAGAGGTAACATACCTTTTTACTTGTTGGTACCTTTCTTCAATTTTCTTGAGAAGTTTACTTCCAACTCATCTGAACTTTCACTATCAAGATTTTCTCCTATCTTTGTGGCTTTGAAGATGGTTTCAGATTTCTCCTTTCCTTTTCTAAATTTCCTCATCTCAAACGTGGTCAAGGTTCCAAATAGTTTCTCTTTGGTGAATTTATTTGGATCATAAAATTCCTCAATCACTGAGATCTTGTCACTATAGCTCTTTGGTAGGGTCATCAAAGTCTTCTCCATTACATTTTCATTTGTTAGAGTGCCTCCTTGATTTTTGACTTCATTTACTGCAATTTCAACTCTCTAAAAGTAGCTTTCTATATCCTCACCTTCTTCCATCCTCAATTTTACATATCTGCACTTAGCTGTCAACTTCTTTGATAATTTGACTATATCATTTCCTTCATAGATTTATTTCAAATTTTCCCAAACTTCAAAAGTGGTGCTCAAAGAAATAACTTTTATTAACTCAATATTAGAAAAAGCACTAAAGATTGCATACCTTTATTTTTCATTTTCTTCATGGGCTAAGATATCATCTACAGTACTAGGACCACTTGTTGAAACAACATATTTTGTCTCAACAACTTTCCAAGTCTTGTATCCTAGAGAAATCAGGTAACCTCTCATCTATACTTTCTAGAAACTATAGTCAAATCCATCAAACACAAGGATTGTCAATTTGTGTGCCATTAGATCTACCTCAAGCGGTTAAGCTCTTATTCAAGGAACCAAAACTATAATACCAATTATTGAATAGTCTGGATAACTAAGAGGGGGGTGAATTAGTTATTATAAAACAATTTTCTTAACTTTAATTAATCCAGAGAAAACTTAAATTAATCAAATAATAATCTAATAGATATGAACATGAAATCACATAACAACAACATGCACGATGAAAACCAAAATTTATGTAGAAACCAAAGAAGGGAAAAACCATAGAGAATTCTAATTCTCAATTATAAAACATTAGTTAAGGTGACACCGATTAAGGTGATTTTTACAAAGGCTCACTGCCAAAATGATCACTATAGGTAAGGCTCACTACTGATTGGCTAATTACCAAACTTTTACAACCAAAGATAAAAAGACTCACTACCAAAAGAGAAAGGCTCACTTCCAATAGAAAAGGGCTCATTCCTAGAAGAATGATGAAAGGGAATCCACCACTAAAATAACTGTCACCAACAATGACACCATATAGAATCTCATTATTTGCTACCTCTGGTCATATACTTTTAGATACTTCACAATGTCTAGATTTTAATAGTTGCATTCATCACACTTGCTTTCGGGTGATCCCATAATAGTGGTTTACAATTTTTGGCCAAACTGGACACTGAAATTATTATTTTTAACTAAATCTTCACATTCGGGCACCTATAGTGGCTAAAATGTGAGGAATTTGAAGATGGTGCAAACTAGAGTCTCATCAAATTTTGTCTGTAGATTCTAATTTTTTTTTTTCAAAATTTTTGGAATCAAATTGCACTTCTTTTTCCATCTCCACTGAAAATAGATTTTTTTAAAAACAACATTTTTAAAAAGTGATGCACACCATATAATGCATAACTTTTTTTTCCATGAATAAAATTATAATTCTTTCAAATTTAGATTTGTAACTCTGATATCTAGTGCTTCAGCTTGGTTAGATAGTTTTTTATTGAATATTTTTTCCTTAATCAAGTTTCAAAGTCAAACAATTACAATTTAGACACATCCATCAGTATAATGCATAACTTTTTTGTATATGTCAATTTTTTATTTTTTGTTGGATCAAAGACTTCAATATCACGGTGCACTCATATTTTCAATTTTTTTTTTGATAATCTTCTATTTTTCCACATGTGAAGAACAAAGAAATTCATTTTCAATGAAAAACCTATGTTTAATAAAACTTAAAAACAAATACATAACAAAACCAAAACATATTAAAATTATATTCATTGGATAGCTTGTTCTAAAGGAATACCATAATCATTTGAAATGAATTTTAAATGAATTCATTTGATCCCCCAAAATCTAAATCAAAAGTGATTTTTTATCAGCATTTTGATAGGTGTAAAGGAGATGCATTTATAGGTATGGTTTAAAACTAGCGAGGTTCTATCCAAGGGGTTTGATCTAAGGTGATTTGATCAAACCCTCTTCAATTGGAATCCTTAAAATGGAACTTTTTAAGGCTTAAATCATTATATTTTCTAAAAATATGTGATTTCAGCTAAAATTCATTCCTCTCAAGAATTGTAAACCACTATTATGACAGTACCCTTTCATTGAACATAATCAACTTTTAATTATACCATTACATGCCTTCATAATCTTCCAAGTAAGCCAAACATCATGTCTTCATAATCTCTTAAGTTGTCCAAATGCAATTTGAATTAGGTCACCACAAAAAACTCCCACAGTGGAAACGAATGAAAACCTCCTCACTCAAATCAACACTTTACATATTAACCATGATATTTGTAACCAAAGAATAGAATATACACATTACAATGCAAACAATGTTTTGGAGCACGTTAGCCAATTTTAGATCAGTCCAAACCCATAAGAATGTATCTCCTTATGTTGCAAAATAAATGGGACTAGGACAAGCATGACCAAAGATAGATCATCACAACACAACATCTGAAGCATGCCAATCTAGATCCCCAACCCATCAAAATTGAACCTTAATCAATCAATTAGGATATGTTTACATCAATGGCAACCATTAATGACAATAATCAACAACATCACATTCCAATAGTTGAGTCCATGGATTTATAGGAAAATAATAGTCATTTAAAAATTTTATGGAGGTAATTTTAGAGTTGGGTTTGGTGGAGACTTACAAATAGGTTTTCTAATTAGGTTCCTTGAATAAGGTTTCTAGAGGTGATATTTTCTTTGGAGACCTTCCAAATGAAAATAGACATAGTAATTGAGTCTGGAATGATTAAAAAACTATATTTACATATATAACATGAATACATTTGGTGACAAAAAATTGTTCACTTTTAAGGCTATGGAGAAATATTACAAAAAATATTATATACAACATACCAAATCTATATTTTAATATGATTAAATTATCATGGTCACAAGGTATAATATATAGGCTAATATGATAGGGAATACTCCATTATATAGTCACTTGCATCACATAGGATTAGATTCATTGTTTTTCTAAAATTATATTAACTACTAATGTTATTAGAAATCTTAACTAACATAGAGGGATAGTTAGACTTAGTAATTATTGGCTAGTCCTTAGCCTCTAAGAACATGGTGGGGCCATCACCTAGACATGGGAAACCTATAGGGGTTGTGCCCACTATACAAGCTATGTGGAACACCATTTTTTATTACTAGTAAACTACTAGTGCACCACTAGTGTAACACCCATCAACCATTTTTTTCATCTTTGAGGCTTAAAGAGGAGGATTTTTTGAGGCATAACTTTCACCCTAGGATTCAATTTTTTGACTTATTATAATCAATAGAAAGTTTTTTCTAATAACTATGCTTTGGTTTTGATGTTTTTTTTATACATTTTACTATTTTTGATAGAAATTTTCTATTTTTTGTTTCCTTCTTTCAATAAGTCATATCTTGTGCATACAAAGTGAAAGTTTGGACTTCTTATAGTTGATAGAATATTTTTTTAGTACTTCACAATGGGGAAAATTTGGAGATGTTTTTATGTGATATTTTTAGTTACATTTTTATTTGAGATATTTATTTAATTTTTTTCCTATACTAATTTGTGAGTTTGTGGAAAATCAACTCTAACAAACAATTGTGTTTTTATTCATAGCAAAATTACTAGTTTATACCTAATTATCATTATTTCCAATTTGTAAATTGTAGTGAGATCTTCAAGTTATGTAGGATTGTAGACTATAGGTTACACATATAACTTGAATGTGGGTCATCTATACATATAAATATTTTAGGTTAGATTGAAATTTTATTTTGCTGGCCTAGTTTTCTCACTTTCTTAATTAAACTGGTTAACATTATGAGGCACAAAGATGGTTTTATCTAATTTATGTTGTGGGACCTATAGTTGTTGAATATATGGTATACAAATATCAAACTCAATAGGAATTTGATGGAAGTACAGTTGGTGGTGATAATGGTGTCATGGGGTTCTTGTACACAATAAGATGTTTTCATGACATGATTTTTTATGTAGATAAATTTTTAGTGGTGTTCAATTGATTCCTAATTGTACATGTTGGTTTATCTTCTCGGTTTGGAAATTGTGTTTCTATTTTTCCCTTTGCAACATCCTAATATTTTCCTTAAATTATCTTATCGCACAAAGTATACAGATGATGTTCATTTAGGAAATTGTTGACATGATGGAATGAATATCTTTGTTACATAATTTAGTAAAATATTTTGATAGTCATATTTTAAAGGTGTTGTATCCTCCTAGTTTAAAAATCATTGTTTTCCTTTACCCTTTGGGAGCTCGTTATATTAGGTTCTTGGATTATATTTGGCTCATTAATAGTATTCATTTAGGATATGTTAATAGAAATATCATGTGTAGCTTAAAATCATGATTTAGTTGTAGGTTTTCGTAATGATATGGGTTTATCATTTAGTGATCTGGATTATCTTCTAAAGTTGTTTTTTGTTTCATGTAGGAGCTTTTTTATCCTATTTCTATATGCAATGAAAATTCATTGAAATTTTTAGTTCTGTTAATAGGATATTTGTACCTTCATTTGATTTGGAGATATTGAAATCCTAGTACTATGGAGGACTTAGTGTCTTTGGTTTTGGTGTTGGTTTATGATTTTTAAGGTTGATATATAATCCTTGTTTACAAGATGGATGTTATAAGCCCATGGTGGACTCTTTGTCATATGCAACACATTTTTCATGACAAATTGATTGAACAAAGTGTGATAAGATTAATATCTCGATAGATCATGAGGAGGAAAATTGATAGTTGATATTGCGCAAGTGATTAAGAATTGATGTACATTTGATGAAAATGCACAGTTAATGAGTGTAACTAAACAATTAATGTAAATGATAAATATAGCCATGTTGATAAGCTGATTGAGATTGATGCTAGCACAAAACAATGATTGATACAATTATTGAGTGATCAAGGAGTAGATTGATTGATTTGGATTAAAAGACATATGAAGAAAATGGGGGTTATGAAGCTTCTTATGCTTTACAGAGTGTTTAATCATCATAGAGCTTATTATGTCGACAATTAGCATAAGCATCTAGATAACATGAACATCTAGATGACCTGAATACTATTTGAATTTTTATTTAGTAGTGAAGTATAAGCATCTAGGTATAAAGACCTTAGATGAGCCAAATACTTATTGCATAGAAGACACTATCAGACAAGGAATGCTCCCATCCACTCTAGGCTCATAGGTCATCAATGGTTTTAGATAACCATGTCTTAAGATGAATCCTCTTGTAAATGAGAAACAATCCATAGACAAAAAACAAGTGAACATGCCCCATCATCACCTCTCTAGTCCAAGACATCCTCAAGAAGCTAACAGACATGCCACCAAAGATAAAAATCATAAAATAATCAAATATAAACAAACAAACATGCATCATGCTTCAATGTAGAATTTTTTTTTGTTACAATTTATGGATTTGGATAGATTTGAAAGATGGATTGATAGATATGTTGTTATGTTTGCTTGATTGTCAATCGTGGTGTGTTTTTATTTTTTTGAAGTTCAAAGCTATGTGGCAACCTGAAAGTGTCACTATTTTGGAATTTTTTGAGGTTTTTTTTTTTTTAGATTTTTGAATATTTTAATTTTTGGATTTTTGGGATATTCTTTTTTTTAATGGGATTTTTTTGGCTTTTTTCAAAACATTTTATGATTTTTTTGGATATTTTCAGGACATTTTATGATTTTTTATGGTTTTTTTAGGAAATTTAAGACGGAATGAAATGATATTACTAATTGAAGGAATGAGATATTCCATAGTAGAGGTAATGTAACCATGGATAAATAATAGATCGAAAGGAAATATTTATAGAAAACATGTCACACAAGCAATACATCTCTTTTCAAAAGGTGATAATGGTTGATTGATTGAGATGCCAGGAATGATCATTTTCATAAGGCATGATGATGATAAGTACTTAGGATCACTGATTCCTCCAAGTATAATAAGATTGATGGTTGTTGATGATTGATTAACAGATGATATGAGAATTGGATAATGTTTTAAAGCTAGGCTCAAATATGATTTGCATGATAAGATTCAAGGTTGCAAAGGGACATGAAAGGAAATCCAAAGAATTCATTTGTAATTTTCCCCTAATCTCATCAAAAATAAAGGAAGGAAATGGGACATGGATTTTGATAAGCTATGAGATATGGAATGGAAGAATTCAAGGGTAAGGATAATGAATAGGATGATCCAGATCAACTAGATAAGATATGGATACAATCCCTAAGTATTTTTTCTCTATTCCTCATCAAGACCAAGAAAGGGAAGAAAGGATGCATTTAGATAGGATGGTGGAATATGTATAAGGTGAAGGATATGGTATGGAAGATATGGATAAAAATGAATACCATAAGATACACGATGGAGGATATGGTATGGAAGGTTTGGATAAAGTTTATAGGATAAATATATGATGTTCAAGAAGATCATTAACCATGTCAAGATCAATGGTGGAAAGGTAAAGGATGAACATAAAGAGGATAATGGATATGAATGACAAGATGGAGGAAACTTGCCCCCAAGTGTAAAGTGCAAGAGGAATATGGAGGATAGGATATGTATAGGGATAAATGAAAATGGAAGGTAGTATATGCATGATAGGAAGATGGAGGGAGGAATCAAGCATCAAATTTCATAGCTAATATCCTTTGAATATGTGCTCTAATTAATCATGGAAATGAGGATTTAGACTCATAAAATGTTGATAGAATAATGGCATGATGGAAGAAGTTAAGGACTTATGCGAAGGTTTGGATTAAAGGAGGATAATGGGGGATGGATGTTGGATAATGGATAAGATATTGGAAGGATTTTTGATGGCTATACAAAAAGGATGGAAAGATCAACATCTCCACACACCTTAAAGGGTGGTGGAGTGATGGAGAAAAAAATAGTGTTTGAAGGTGATAGGTTTCTAGATGGGCGATTGGAGGAAGCTTTTGGATTAGCAAATTTGGATGCCAATTTAGATTTTATTGCTTCTATGATACTTTTAGGAATCCACATAGCTTTTGACTTATATTTTTTCTTTGTGGGCCTTTGTAGCCTTTGAAAATTTTCTTCTTGCTTTATTTACGTTTGTGGCCTTTGAAATTTTTATTTTTTCTTTGTGGGAATTTGTGGCCTTTGAATTTTTTTCTTTTGAATTTGGATCATATTTTATTTTATTCTTGCATGTATCTTCGAGGAGACGTGTTGATTCGTTGATATATGTAGATTTTGATATGGAATCTTTTGACATTTGGCACCCAAATTGCTTCCAAGAGCAATGAGATAGGTGGATGGAGATGAATGGTATGGAGGTGTTATGGATGGATTATTGTAGGTAGAATTTTGAGAGGGCATCAAGGATGTGTGACTTTGTTGTTCTTGATTAATAGGAAATGGAGGGATGTAGGGCCCCAATATGGATGGAAGATTTGATGAACTAGGGTTTGGGTGATCAAGACCAAGTATAGGTGGAAGGTTTGATGGAATAGGATGATGACCTCAGATAGATGGAAGGTTTGATGGAATAGGATACGGTTTATTTTGATGGAATCTGGACTTATGATGGGTACCAATGTCTTGAGCGTGAGGTGTATAACCAAGGCCATTATAGTGTAGATTTTCTTGGATTTAAAGGGATTCTAGGATACCTTGTTCATGAAGGCCTAATCCTTTTCCTTTGTATTTCATACTTTGACACATTTGTTTTCCAATGGGATATGTATTATTTATGAAACAGGATGCAAGTCTATTGTGAGGTGGATGTGATATGGAAGGAATAACAAGGTCTTCAATTAAACCACCTTGGATAAAAGTGAGGGAACTGATTTGATAGGTAAAGTGTAAGACCCCGTTTCACAAGTGATTAATGCTAAACATAATTTGTGACATGAATTTCTTAAATTTATGATTAGATATATGGTGAATGATAAATAAGGTGATCTTTTAGCAAAATCCTTATAATTTCATTTTGAAATTATGTTCTATTGTCACTACTTTGAAGGTGGAATACACTAGTATACTATCGAATGTAGATTGAAATTTAAATGGATTATTATATGGTTAAAGTTTAGAAGATTCACCTAATAGATTAATGTGATATAAAATGTTACTTATGATCATGTTGGTAATGTGCAGGAAGGTAACGGCGTTAGCATGAGAAGGGAGGACCATCGGGAGAAAATCAAAAGACATCTTCTTGAGGATTTAGAGTTAATATGTTGATAGATTAAGAGGAAGCAAATATGCAAATAGGAGGAGAGATAAATGTTGGAACCAAATCAAATACATCCTTGGGAAGTTCTAAGTGTAGCCCTATTTGACTTGGAAGGGTTGAGGTTTTATTATTGGTTGGGTGTTTGAGTAGAATCTAATTGTAGGACTTGACATGAGAGTTTGGTTGGGGTTGGAACCCTTGCTTAGGATCAAAATTCGTATGGATTCTTGTGTAGGTTTTAAAAAGGGATTATTGAGTCAATTTCCTTGGTTTTTGAACAAAATAGACCCCTAGGACCTATACCTATGGGTTTGGAACCTTTTTGGCATGTGAACTTGTCCTTAGAGTGTGAAAAGACCCCTCAAAAGTCCACATTCATGAATGTGACGAGTTCAAAAAGTGTTGGGGCTTGGGAAAAGTGACTTGTCACTCTCAACTTCCCACTCCCCAAAGGTTCTTGGAATTGGCACAAGACTCACACATGTGTGAGCACTTGTGGGAAAAAGTGTAGGGTTGGAAGATCCCTATATATCTCAAGAAGGTGGAAGATTTGGGCACTACCCACTTCTCCTTTTGGAGAACCCTTGTGTAAATTGAAGAGAAGAGGCGAGGAGGGGAGAAGGCTCCTTCTTAGGTGATGGACTCAAGATAGATTGGCTTGGAGAGGAGTGGAGGATGGAAGATCTAAATCCCCTCATCTAAACAAAAAGATAAGTCCCCTCATCTTCATCATCTTTGTCCATTTTGTTGTAGGAGGGTAAAATGTTGTATGGATCTTGTTGAATATGGTGAGTGGAGAGCCTAAATGTGTGAAATTTGATGTCATATTGATTTGGTCTTTTTGGTAAGATTGAGATAACTCCATCTATCATCTTGGGGTTAATAGATTTCTTGCTCGGGGGTATGGCCAGAGCCCATGAGGCTCCATGACGCCATTACGGTAGGGTGGAGAGCAAGCCCGATTTGGTTGTGTGTCGTTCTTTGTATTTCTTAGAATTAGTTGTAATAAGGAACGTTAGTGTTTGTTGCAAAATAAAAGAAAATAGAGAAAGAGCAATCCTTATTCATTTTGTGTTATTTATTTACATGTAAATCATTATTCCTCAAATGCTATTTGTATCATTGTAGTTTTAAGAATGAATTGCATATATTGTTCAATGGAAAAAGGAAGAGGGAAGAAAGATGTAATAGAGAAAGTTATTTTCCTTTATTGACATGTTAACCATTTATTTTATACAAATTATTGTAATATTTCAAGTTTTGTATCTTGTTGGAATGGAGGAAAGAGTTACCTTATGAAACTTGTATCAAAAGAGTTGTTAAAACTTTAAAAAAATAAAATAAAATAAAATAATTAAACATTTGTTGACAGCATGTGGTTGATAGGTATCTCATGAAAGAGAGGGAAAATCTTCTTTATTTAAGCAAGAAAGCAAATCTTTATTTGAGTAATAAAGAAAATATTTAATTGACGAACAAAGTAAAATCTTTATGCTTTATCATGAAGTTTTTTTTTTTTTTTTTGTGTGTTTCAAATAAAATAAATATCAATAAGGATAAAGAACATTTCTATTATGATGTTCAACCTATTAAATGTCTAATAGATATTATTAATTAAATATACATTTATTTTACTTTTTTTTAGTATGTATTTTATGAATATAATATAATAGATATAACTGTGAGTGCATATGTGTGTATGGTGTACATATAAATCTTATTAATGATTTAATTTTATAAATAAATGAAAATATGTATACAGTAACCATTTCCTATAAAAGTGTATTAAATGATAAAACAAAATAATATAGATAAATAAATAGAAAGAGCCATGTTATTGCTGGAATGAGCTTTTAAATAACAATAGGATATATATATATAGACACCATTATATCTTGGTTTTCTCCTCCTCTGCATCTTTGCTCAGACTATGCATGGCTTATTAAATACACATTCAGATGTGTGATGACATCTCTGATGAGGCATTTTCCTTCTCTCCTCAACCGTACCCTTAATCATGTACCCAAAACTCTTGCAAATGTATCAAAGATTTCCCTTAATTCTGTTGTACAAGTAATATTTGGCATGGAAAATGCCAACTGTATGGTCTGGGATTGCTAAAGTCCTTTCTACAACTTCCTTTCAACCTATGGAACAAAATTTCATCCCATTCAATGGGTTTCCTCTGTATCCTGTGCGTTCATAGTTGAAAGCATTCTTATCAAACAATTTACAAGCCTTTGCTAAACCTACAGATTCACAGAAGTATTGCATGCATGGCATAGCCTTGTACAAAGATTTTACAGCAATAAAAATATAAAAGACTTCTTACTGGAATAAAAGAAAAATATGAGAATATAAAGGTTAAATACGAGAATACAAAAGTTATTCGCTTCACAATTTTCATCCATTGTATATAAGGTGAAACAAAAGCCAGTGCAGTTCTCTGCAGTGAAATCTAAATCACCACTCTCTTTCCCTACAACCACTGTAAACTTGAGTATTTATTGGCATTGGTATTTTGAGGATAGAAGCATGCTTCAGAATACAACCATTTAATAAAAGCAAAATAAATAAGCAACTCATCTGAGTAAAAATAACATAATATAAAATAGCGTTATAGATCTTTCACTGGAGCAAATGAGAGATGGGTTGATGACTACACACTAGGCGTTCAAATGGAGGCAAAATCTTTTGGCTGGCATCGTGCAAGTTGGTAAAGCGACTGACAAGAGACTCTGTGGCTTTGGCTTCAGCCTCGGCACCTGGTGTATGGAAAACCACAAGCAGAAGTGAGATTGTTGGAGTGGAGAAGGAAGGCGGCGTGGAAAGTTGTACAGAACAACTTCGAGAGGGCAGAGATGCGGGTTTGATTGTGACTGCCCAGAGACACGCGAATTGAGACACTAAGTCTTTCTTTCGGAGCGTGCGCCATTTGTTTTTTTTTTATAAGAATTCACATTAAAAGGATTATCTGGAGTACGGAGAGAGGAAGGCTCCATATGAACCGATTGCTTCTTCTTCGAATAATGAGACTCCTTCATTGACCGTAGAGACTCCTGATGAAGTGATTGCTTCTGCAGAGACGGCTTCACTTTGAATTCGCCTTGGGATTGTGAGGTTGACGTGAAGCTTCCTATCTTACAATAGATGATTCGGTGAGAGAGATCATATCTCCTTGATCCCATTATGCAGAATGCGGAATTATTTATTCAACTTTCCACTGATGAGCTCTTCAACAGAATTCTCCATGGGGAGTTGGTCAACTTCTGTCATGGTGGAGTCACATGCTTCCATTCGAATGGAATCAGGAGTCATTTACTCCTTGCCAGTTCTTGAAAGAGTGTTTTCAAACCAACTTTGGGGCTCACGTCTCCCTCCTTCGACACGTCATAGCTGTGAGGTGACAGGAGAGAAAGATTGGATCTGTAGTTTGCTGTGCCTCGATAACCATACGCTTATAGCCTGTCTACTTCACGAGATTCTCGTAGGAGAGGTATCACGAAAGAAATTCCTTAGCCGACATTTGGTTAGGCCGGACTCAACATAGGGTCCTCATCTTAGCAATGTCAGTGCGGCAGGAGGGAATGAACCAGTGTATAAAGCGACATAAGCAGAGAGAGTTTCTAACACTCCGTCTTCCAATAAGCTTCAGGGGCGGAATCATCATTATAATAATCCTGTAATAGACTATCGACAGAAACATTGATATTGGTACGCTATGTCATTAATATGGCAAGTGTTTGAGACATTAGAATAGATGTCCTTGTGGTTGAAAATATGTTTAAAACTATATATATAAACAAGTCACTCATCAGTAATATAAATGTTTGTAATTTAATAGGCGGTAATGTCCATATCAATGTTAATATATCATTAGAATTAATTGGAATAAAATTCGAGGGTATTAATATTGAGTTGGAAAATTTCTCTCTAGTAGTGCGACATCACAATAATCCTAGGAGTAAGAAAGGTGGATTCTAGAATACTATCCATAGTGATAAGAATCTTTATTAAATAAGGATAATTTTATAGTTAATATTGAAAGTTATAATATTAGTATATATATATATATGTATTAGTGTCCACTGAAATACTAATTTAAATATTATCATATACATTAATATTAATATTAGATTAAAATAATATTGTTGATAATGTTAAAGAAATCTAATTATTAACTTATATTAAGTCAATGTTAAGTATGGGTTATGTCATAACTAAAATAGTCAAAAATATAGATGTTGGAAAACTAATAGTAATAATACTACCTTCTTTTACTACTAATAATGGAATTGTGTTTAAAACTCTTATAGAGGTTATGGTGTTGGCGACATTATTACCATGGTTATTCCCAAATTTACCCTTCTAAATGCCTCACATTGGAAAATCTATAATGTTGTGTACCGCACTAATACTGCTTCTGTCGTGAATAGTATAGATGCATTATTACTTGTAACAAAGATAATTCCAATCCAAATTATGTATTGGAATAATACTAATTTTAGCATCAATCTATTAATAATTAGAAGTATGTCGAGGACTGAGATCGAGGCTTAGGACTAGCATTAGCTCCGTTATGATTTTGGCAATCATGTCTAAGGAGTATTGTGAAGACCATGCTCATACAACTTGTATGACTAAGTAAACCCAATAAAAATAAATAAATAAATAAATAATGCAGGAGATATTAGTACTATGCTTGTAGTCGTTCAATGGTGAAGTGTAAGCAAGTATGTACCAAGGTTAGTTTAAAAGTTTAGATGTGGTGTGTATCCTTAAACTGCCAGTGTTGGAAACTCTAACCTTGCAACAAGTAGTTAATTGTAAATAGGATTTCATGACCTTACCTTGGTCATTGGGACACCTAATGTAACCTTTATTGACCTAGGTTATCGAGCCTATCCTGCGCATGTTTGAGGGTGCGTGTAATGGGCTCCACTCACCCGAATTTATTTTCCTTCCCTTAGCCCACACCTAGAAAATATGTCATCAAGGACGACAACCTTACACCAACATGTGATATACATTGCATACACATGGTTAATTTTGTTGGATTCTACATCGTTATAAAAAAAAAAGAAAAAAGTTAGTAGCATATTCGCCCTAGTGTAAAATATGGGCATGACACGATAGCAGATTAGAAGGTCAGTTTTCCAAATTGTCTTTTTTCTTTTCTTGAAATGCAATTGAAATTCTTCAATATAATAACTGCATAAAGTTCTTTTCCATGTATTCATTTTGTCATCTTGTATTCCTCATTTCTTTGAATATAAATGATTTAGAGGGCTGTTTCCACATATACAACTAGGAAAATGCATTATCCACAATTGCAATAGTAATTTGTCTTCGAGCAATAGAACAGGTTTTGCTTATGTGTTAATATGTTATACTTCCTCTATACAATATCCATAGAATAGAATGAATTACTAGCATGCAATTTTTAAACACTGTTTACAGTTTCAAATAGCGTTTAGAGTCATAAGTCTTTGTTTTATGTCAACTGGTTTTTACCTATATGCATTTAAGGCAATTTTTTTCATAGGACTGTTTATAGCTGTGGCAAGTTGCTATGCAGTTTGCAAGTTAACGTATGTTTAATCTTCCTGTTTTGCAAATAAAAGCCTACAAAGTTAATTTCAAAAGCTGACATGGCACATGAGTACAATGAATGATGTACTGCATCGCTTATAGACATGATGCAATATTTTTCCATGGTCTTGCTTACATGCAAAATGACATTAACCACAGTTTTTTTTTTGCTCACATTGCCAATTTCACTATGTGCTTTAAACTTCTAGAGTAAAAGAAAACTGAGGAAAGAAGCTATTTATTGCCTCAAGTAACTCATTTCTGGTTCTAGATACTATAACTATAACAAAGTCTGCTCAATCGCTATAAACTCTCCCAGAACAAAGACTTCTAGAATTGAAAAACAATATGCATAGAGTAATAGTCATGCTTAACAGCTGACTTAAGTCTATAACAAATGGACAAAGCAGCCTGGCTATACATGTCCACCAAGCCATTCCAGCAGTTTCTCATCGACCCACATGCTATTTAATGCATTTGCTTTGCATGTATGCACTGTGTGCCTGCACCTTTGAGTTTCAATCTCTTTTTTTAATTATTTAATCAATCTATGCCTTCACTTTTGCTCAATGGACCTATGCCTTTGCATTTTCCTCAAATTTTTTAAACACAGATGATTTTAAAAGCTATTCCCACAAATAAGAAAAGCCATAGATCTTCTTTGATCAAACAATGCTTTTGCATTTCCCTGATTTTCTATAAACAGAAAAGATTTGTCAAACTATTCTCTACATGCCACTTGATTCATGTTTATCTGAATAGCTTTTAAAATCATTTGTTCTTTGAAAAAAATCAGTCGCTTAGAAGTACATAGCAACAAAGGAATCTAATAACACAAAATAGTTAAATACCATAGACTGAGATTGACAATGTGAGCAAAAAAGATTCTTGTTGACCAATTGTTGCATGTAAACAAAGCTACCTGAAAATATTGTTTTGTGTTTGTGGCACTAAAAATATACATCATGCATTGTACTCATTTATCCACTTTGGCAATGTAACAAGAATAAGTACATACAATCCTGCTAGGGGACAATGGATAACAGGGTCAGGTTGAAGAATTAATACTATTTTCCCCTTGTGCTTCTATTAAATTGTTTGTTGTGTGGTATGTTACGTAAGCTTCTGCTACTACTCAAGATCTAGTTTCCAACATATATAGAGATTATTAACTTCCAATATCCTCAACAACATGATTCATACTATTAAATGCTATTGAGTAAAAGCACATAGGTGACGATGTTAACAATTATAGATTTTGTAATCTAGATACTAGCGTTAGATGCTATTCATACCCAAAAGTTGCTATTCCGAAATACATTAGGTTACATGAAAAACAAAGAAAATGATAGACATTGACACCCATGAATTAACAAAGCGCCCCCAAATATCAAACATTGACTATGTGCTTAAGAGCGAGGGACTTTGCAGATTGAGTACTTTTGCATACAATGTTGGTGATTGTTTGTTTGACTCATTACAACTATTGCTTAACAATCGTTACACATTTACGAAATGGAGCTATAGATTACTTCTTGAATTTCCTTCAAAACAAGGACAAAGAAGCAATAAAATCATACAACTATGAACTAGACCCTGATACTCTATATACATTGCACAAAGTACATGATCCACAAACATATTTCTGCAGAATGCGATTATCTGCAAAGCCACAAGAAGATTGCACAGAAAGTGGATTGTGGGGTGACCTATTTTGCATTCACTAGATATCCAAATGGTTGAATATACAAATATCCCTTTGGTCAAGAACAACAGGAAGAAGGTACTTACAGTTCAATAGTTCTGATTACAGAGAATCAGTCTCTATACTATTTCATGACATGAATTCTTTAAGTGGACACTTTGAACCATTGTTAGAAATTGAAACACAAAACATAACTTCAAAACAGCCCATAAGTTCACATGAAATAAAAAAACTGTGCCCAAAGTATCCTCAAATATCAAACATTGACAATGTCCTTAGAGCTGAAGGCCTTTGTAGATTAAGCACATTTGCATACAATGTTGGTGATTGTTTGTTTGATTCATTTCAAGTGCTACTTAACAACCAATACAACTCAACTCAATTACGCAATGGAGCTATAGATTATTTCTTGGCTTGCTTTCAAAAAAAGGACAAAGAAGCAATTAAATCATATAACAATGAACTAAATCCTGGTACTCTATATACATTGCACAAAGTACATGATCAAGAAACATACTTCCGCAAGATGCGATTCTCTGTAAGCCCATGCATAGACCATAGTGAACGTGGATTGTGGGGTGACTTTTTTTGCATTCATTGGATATCCAAATGGTTAAAAATACAGATAAGCCTTTGGTCATTGACAACATCAAGAAAGTACTTAGATTTCAATGATTCTGGATATACAAAATCAGTCTCTATACTGTTCCATGATACAAACCCTTTGGCTGGACATTTTGAGCCGCTTCTAAGAATCAAAGCCCAAAATCTAACTCGCCAATGCTCAACAAGCTTACTCCAACTTAAAAAGTTGATCAAAAATCGTCCACAATACAAAAATACTTACTTGACCAAGCCACATGCTTTGCCTAAAAACAAGGAAAATTTGATACCATTTGTCATAGCAAACAATTTTAAACATAAATCAACAATAAGACTTAATCACCTGAAGAACTTGATTAGAAAAGAAAAACAAAAAGAAAGTGTACCTAGCAGCCCAAAGAAAAAAAAACATTGACACCAATAGAAATTTATAAAACAACAATACAAGATACACGAAAACACCCATGTGCAATTTGCCAAGTGCTCTACTTGAACAAGGACATCAGGATTTTCAAAGAAAAACAAAAACAGCTATACTGTAAGCTACTACAATCAGATTCCATACCATTCAAAGATCTCATATTCAATGTATACTACTTTGCATTGAAACAGTCCACTATTCCAAAGTATGCTACGCCACAGAAAATAAGAACTAACAGACCATTGTGCTATGTGCAAAATTTAACTCATCTAGAAGAACGACTTGTCTCACTTAGAATTGTATTTGCACAGATTTGGGAACTAGGGTTCAAAAGGTCTCAAATAGGCCTAACAGGTTCTATTATAAATGTCCCTGTTGACATGAACATTGTACAAAGAGCATTACCACAATCAATTAACAACACACAAATAATTGTTGTTTCATTGAAAAGATGCTTAAAATACAAAAATGCATTTCAAAAAGGCATGGTGCGCCCAAATGTCATCATGCAAGCTTTGACTCAATTAACAAGGACACCATTATACAAAATGCACGAAGTCCACATAAACCAAGATTGGCAAGAAGTTCTCCAATGAACTAAAGAAAATGAAGACAATAGTCCACAAAATACAAGTGAAACAGAATCAAACAGTGAAATGGAAAATGAAAACCCATCAGAAACATTGATACATGGATTCACTAAGTCTAGAAGTATCCATAACATGGAGGACAAGATTATTGAAATTGCACTTGCAGAGCACAAGTATCCAATTGGAATATTTAAGGACATCTATGCTGAAGAAATGAATTTCCTAGCTTTATTCTTTGGCAAACCATGTGATAATGACATTGTAAAAAACTTTACGTATAAGAAAATAGTACGCTGGGAGCTCTTACAGTCACAAAGACAATTTGCATATCATACAACAAATTTTTTTTTTCAAAGCTATAAAGGTACTAATACAACAAGTATTGTCTACAATGACAATAAGAATCCGTAAGGGCCAGTTAAAAGGGCGAAAGCTATTTGCGAAAGATGTTAAACACAAACCAAACCTAGAAAAAATTCTTAAATCAGATATTGGATACGTTGATTTCAAAAGAATAAGAATCTCTCCAGACTATTCACAACAACTTAAGAAAAATGTATTTGCTATGATTCGACAACTAGGACCACCGACATTTTTCATCACTTTCTCTAGTGCTGAGCAAAATTGGGATCCACTAATTCAAACATTACAAGAGCTGCACAATCTACACCAATCAGCACAAAACCGTCAAGAATCTAATCACCCAACACACATTGACAAATTTGAACTAATCAAGAAAGATCCTATCACTTGTGCACGTTACTATAAACATAGAATCAATGCAATTAAAAAATTGATACTTACAGATGACTCTTTCTTTGGAAATGTCATTGATTACTTCTCAGTCACTGAGTTCCAAAATCGAGGAAATGAACATGATCATTTCCTCATATGGGTTAAAAATGCACCAATCTACACAGAAAATAACAACACGGACGTCATAGCTTTTGTTGATAAGTATATTACCTGTGAACACTCAAAATTTGGAACCTCCTTTGGCAATGCTACACAAACACCATCATACAAAGAAATGCAAGAGATCAAGAAAACAACTTTGTAGGTACAATTTCCCTTTCCCACCAATGCAAAAGTCAACTATACTTTTACCAATACTCCAAAAGAATGAAGCGATGACTGCAAATGCCACTTATATCTTTTCAAAACTCCAAAAAGAAAACTATGACAAAACATTCACTTTTCAAATGTTCTTAAAAGAATTAAACTTAAGTGACAATGAATACATTGAAGCTTTGAGCTCAACATTAAACAAGCCTACGCTTTTCTTACAAAGAAAACCATCACAAATATGGAACAATAGTTTTTCAAGGAAAATTCTAGATCTTTGGAAGGCTAATATAGATGCACAATTTGTCCTAAATGCATATGCTGTTGCTATGTACTGTAGCTCATATATTGCAGAAGTAGACAAGTCAATGACATATGCATTCAAAAGAATACATACAGACCACAAGCAAGACAATATTGATGCAATACGAATGGTAAGTAAACTTGGAAATGCCATGCTTAACTTGCAACAAATGTCATCACAACAAGCTGCACATATTGTTCTGTCATTGCCATTAAATTACAGTTCAAGAAAATGTATATTCATTGATACGCGATCTGACAATGATCGCACATTTATACTCAAATCTGTTAAACAATTGAGCAATGAGCCAGATGAATCAGAAAACGTTCTTGCAAAATCTATTATAGACTACTATTTAAAACGCCCTGAAACAATGGTGGACATATGTCTTGCAGAATTTGTTTCAAGATACAACAAATACGGTGCTACAATTGAACCAAAGGCCAAACCCAATGTTATACGGTTTATCAATTTCAACAAACACTTTGATATAGAGAATCATTGTAGAGAGCAATTGGTTCTCTATGTTCCATTTACCATTAATGAGCATACACTCAAACAAAACTTTGACTCTTGGGAACATGCATACATGTACCATGGACAAACCATTCAAACAAACAGTGCAAAGTTCATCCACAACACAAACTCCGCATGGGGTGACATTAAAAAAGCTATAAATGATCTTCAGTCTCTTGAAGATGAAAAGCTCAATGACCTGCCAATGCAAGCAAAGCTTTCCCAGAAAGAACTATGACATTCAAATAGACCTTCCAAACATAGGTCATTCTAACCCAAATACCACGTACTCCAATGGATTTCAAATTACAAAGCACCCATAGATTATAGATAATAATGAATACTAAAAGTTAAGACGAATGTTAAATAAAGAACAACAAGCAATTGTTAAGGATGTTCTCATAAAAAAGATGAAAAATCCACAAAATCCATTGCACTTGTTTTTGACTGGAGGAGGTAGAACAGGAAAGACTTTTACAGCAAAAGCCATCTACCAAGCTCTCATTCGCATGTATAGCAATTTTGTTGACAATAATCTAGACAAACCCAAGGGCTTATTAACTGCATATACAGATAAAGCAGCATATAACATAGGGGGATTCACATTACATTCAACATTTCACATACCTTTTAATACATCAGAATTCCTGCCACTGAACACTAAAGTACTCGACACTATGTCAAAGCACTATTATCAATTGCGCATACTTCTTATAGATGAGATATCATTAGTTGGCTCAACATTTCTATGGTATATTTATAGAAGACTATGAGACATAATGCAAATACCTACAACATACTTTGGGAACCTTGATACCATATTTTGTGGTGACCTTTACCAGGCACAACCTATCCTTGACTCTGTGGTTTTTGAAAATAGGCCTACTCCAATTGAATTAATGCCTTATAGTTTCTGGAAAGACCACATAAAATGCTATTCATTGGTGACTACCATGAGACAAAAAGATGAAATATTTATTTCAATTCTTAATAGACTACGAGTAGGCATTCAAACAACTCATGACATAGACTATATCAACAAAATTTTCTTTCATCCTGTACCATTAGACCCATTGCTTCCGCACCTTTTCTATAGGAGAATAGACGTTCAAGAACATAACAACAAAATGCTATGAATCATTCCAACCCAAATGGTTGTGCTAGATGCGATAGATGAAGTTAACGAGGACCTTAATGCAATACGAGTGTACAGTCACACAACGACACTTCCATCACAAATATGCTTGAAACCAAACATTCTTGTTGAGCTTTATGCAGGCAATTACAATGTTCAAGATGGCATCGTCAACGGTTCAGATGGAATTTTTAAAGCATATACATCAAAAAACAATATTGATATTGTCTGGATTAAATTTAATGACCCATCAATTGGACATCACCAGCGCATAAAACTAGCACACTGCTATTCTACTATCATTGAAAAAGACTGGGTGCCTATACAATGCATTGCTAGGCCAATCCATAAAATAACAATAAACAAGAAAATTACAACTAGAAAACAATTCCCAGTACAAGTAGCATGTGCACAAACCATTCATTGATCCCAAGGATTAACAATGGAGGCCTTGGCTTTTGATCCCACAGGTGTTAGACAACATGGACTAACCTATACAGCTCTGTCATGAACAAAATCAGTAGAATCATTATTCCTGTTACAACCTTTAACTACAAAAAACTTCAAAGTTAAAGAAAAAATACAACTAGAAATGTCTCATCTTCAGACATGTGCACAATGGCAACTTGATAATCTAAACACATGTTCAAAAAACAAATCACATTTGTTCCTATGTACATTGAACACTCGTAGCTTAAAAGCACATGCAGAAGACATTGTCAATGACTATGGCATAATGCAATATGATATCTTGTGTCTCCAAGAAACACATATGCATCCCTTTGAGCTAAATACCTTGCTGCAGAATTTTGATAGCTTCTCTATACATAACATACATGGCATAGCAACTTTAACCATGAAACATTTGCTCTTGTCAAAAACAACACAACATGAAACTTCAAATATTGAAGCTATCACATTGACAGTAATGCTATCTAACAATGAACTCAATGTTTGTAATATTTATGCAAGACCTGCAACTGCCATAGATGAAGTAATTGCAATCTTGCAAATAATTATTGGGTCCACAAATTCAGAAAACATGTACATTTTAGGCGATTTTAATGTCGACATGTCTTCAGAAAGAAGAAGCAAAAAAATGCTTCACAATTATATGCACCAAAACAACATACAATTTATGTTGAACCAACAACACAGCATAGGAAACTTAGTCATTGATCATGTTTGGTCCAACACAGCTACAAATATATGCTCTACCTATATATCAGAAGCATATTGGACTGATCACAATCCAATTTTCCTAAAATTGCATGTTGCACAATAGACAAATTCAACTTTATAGAACTTATAGCTTTATATCACCGTTATGCATTGCAATGTCTTTTCCAATGCTATATCCATTATTTGCAGGAGATCTATGGATGAAACTAAAAGACAGTCAAAGCAATTACAAACCACACAAGAAGAATCAGTACAATGGTAAAGTGCTCATAGTATTATTCCTTCATACTCATTCACCCAAATCACAAATATTCAAATAACATTGTTCCAATTCTTTGCAGGACACCAAAAGATGTATCAAAAAGACAAGCCAAATAGGTGCAAATTGCACAAGAAGAGTCAACACAATGGTAAAGTACTTTGTTCTACAATGTACCGTCATTTTCCCAAGTTGCTAATATAAAATTAACATTTTATTGAAATTATCCTTGTTCCTTGTAGGACAAGAGTCAAGAAACCTAGAATTGTTTCAATCGAACAGCTAAATGCAAGAAGAGCTGGAGACACCTTCCAGGGTGATGTCCTTGTTTTCTACAAAGCAACATTGGAAAAGGCCAACAAAACATGGGAAATGCTACATGCTGATCTGACAGATCACAAAGAAGAAATGACAATCACGTTAAATGTTAGTGGAAACCTTTTGTATCAACATGAGCCTAAAATAGTCTCGGGATCAGCTATTTCAATCTCATATTTCCAAGTTGCACCTAGGACAGATTATGACAGAGGTGACTGTGATTGCATTTTGATTTTAACCGACATAAGCAGCATTGAAAACATCCCCCGCCTCTGTCAAGAGTACAAATTCATCCCAAGTACAACTATCAGCCAATTGCTAACAACTGTAAATGAGTACCCAGCTGGCACAATAGCTGTGCTGGTAGTTGGTGCTAGAAAAATGGGTACCCAATTTGCAATTGACATCAAAGATGGCCACACTGACATAGACAGGGCACAGGTACTTCGGTCTACAAAACTTTTACCTTTTCTTTCAGTTTCAAGATTTAAATGTTCTGCAGTCGTCTCTATAACAATTTCTGGAACAAAATCTAATCCTCTCATTGAATTGCAGTTGCTATTACGGTCAACACATGAGCAACAATACTTTGCACTCAAAGACCAGTTGCATACAAATAAAACACCTGCAATGCTTTTCAAGAATGTTGTAAGAAAAAAAGATCAAAAGAACACATTTCACACATGTCGATCAACATTCATCTGTACCTTGAATGACAAAAGAAGCTTGGAAAAACTCAACAGCCTACTACATTCAACTTTCAAGGTAACAACATTCTTTTTTAAAAAATCTAGTGCATCCAAACTTGTATTTTTGTCTCCTCTAACAATTTTGAACCATATTCTATAGGTTTCTGGTACTCTAAAAGCAACAAATGCATTTTCCAATCCATTTCATGCATGTTTCCCAAAATGCAAATTCAAATTTGCTGTTTATGGCACACTCCAAGAAAAAACTGCTCACTGCAAACAGTGCAACCAACAAGTCAATTATACATTTTGTTTACAACTTAAAACCACCATAACAACTTATGACAATCAAAAAATTCAGTCTTCAATTGACCAGGCCACCATGCACCGTCTATTGCCCACACTGCAAAGGCTCAGCTATGAAGACTATATTAAGGACAAGTCAGTAGTGATATTCATCCTACGGGACTTCAGTGCTGAAGGACATTTTAGCCTTGACCAAAACAATGCCATTGTTGAAGCCATTTGCATTGACAAATAGACAGGAAACACCACCAGAAGGTAATAAAGTCATTCATATGTAAACTTTTTTTCTTTAGAACCAGTACCTCAAATCACTATCCATACAAACTATGTTTCTAATACATAGCATTTTGTTGGCTTTACAGGAAACTAGGAATAGAGGAGCACAAATTTATATTGTTCAGACTTTGACTTTTTCACCTTTCCATGCTGCAAGACATTTCACTGGTTCTCACATGTTAAAGACATCTTTTGTTTTAAAATACTCTATTGCTATTATACATTTAGACACTTCTATAGGTTACTATGTTAAAGTCTTCTAGAATATGGACATCTGAAACTCTAATTTTATTTTTGCACCTATGAAGACAATGGTTCTCTATGTATATCTGACATATATGC
Source organism: Sequoia sempervirens (assembly GCA_007258455.2). Taxonomy (NCBI): domain Eukaryota; kingdom Viridiplantae; phylum Streptophyta; class Pinopsida; order Cupressales; family Cupressaceae; genus Sequoia; species Sequoia sempervirens. The sequence continues at coordinate 1,023,718,061 of VDFB02281492.1, read as the reverse complement.
TCAATAATTATTATCCCTCCATGCATAATTCCATTCAAACTATATAGTTTAAATGTTCCCTTTTGCATTCTGTCCTTCCTAGCTTTTCCAATATTTGCTTTCTGATTCTTACGCTTTCAAGAATTTATGGTGACCAATTAGAAGTTGTTATGGTTGCACACTCTAGACCCATTAACAAGTTACTTGAGACAATAAATGGTTATTTTCCTTTGGATTTTTTCATTTTTACGCTCTTACTGCAACCAAGTCTCGCCCCTACTTTTATGCATTATACTTTATAGTCACTTTTCCATCATGCATCCTAATGTATAGAGTACACTCCTATATACACAAATCTGTATGTTTCTTTCGCTGCATATATGTGTATTGATATGTATATATGCTTCTATGTCCATATGCACATATGCACATATTCATGTGTCCATGTATTCATCTAAGCTTCTACGTATTCTTGTATGCAACTGCGTATACATGCATCCATGTATTTATGGATCTGCCACTCTAGCCTTGTACCAATTTATTATGTTATATGGATAACGCATATAGTAACACTAATTAACTGTTTCACTGTACATAGCAATTTTTTTCATGAATGCTAGATAAGGTTATGTGTATTAGGATATATATATATACTCACACTAAAAACTACTGATTTATGATCTCTATTGTCCCATTTTCGTAGACATGTTACTATTGCAATCAAGTGTGTAAAGCATTCGTGTTCAAAGAAATTAGATACAGGAATGGCAATATGTTACACAACCTTGTCTTATGCCTTTATAGCAACTTTTTTCATTGCATTTCAAGAATACCAGAAACTAGAATTTTATTCATATTATTTCATCTATGGCATCTACAGCTTTTCCAATAATTATTACAAGCATAGAGTTCAGTGTTGAATAGTTCTATTGTTCATGTGATGGCTACAACATTGTTCATGCCAAATTGCATTATCTGACAAATTTAACACGCAAAAACCAAAGTGTCCATTGTGAACACTTGTTGCATTCCATGGGACCACATTTCTTTGACAAGTTTTTTTGAACAATTCGCTTCCCTTCTATATGTTTCCATATTTTCCATATGTGCCTATCAGCACATTAACTATAACAGGTAACAAAATTCCTTTATCCTATATGCTTTCATCATAGCAAAAAAGCTCAAAGAAATTGCAAAATCTAGGTTTTCACAACACAGGCTTACAGAACACAAAAACAACACACACAAAGTAATAAAGATGCATAGCAAGTGGCTTAACTCTATATTAAATGACCAAATTACCCTATCCATGCATGTTCACCAAGCCACTCCAGCGCGTTCACCTCCAGCCATATGTCATTTAATGCATTTAATTTGCATTCATGCATTGCGCTTACATTTTCCTAATATTTTAATGCATTTAATCTGCATTCATGGATTACGTACCTCTAGCCGCCAACTTTTAAACTATGCCTTTGCTTAAATTTATTTAATCAATTTATGCGTTCACATTTTTCCGAATTTTTAAAACGAAAATGATTTATAAAGCTACTCGAACGAATAGAAAAATAGAAAAATGCTAATTTTCCAATATATAAAATAGCTCTCCAAATGCAAACTGTACCAAAAAAAAAAGTAATATGCTCAATGGGAAAATGTGATTGGCCAATGCTGCCGGTTAAAAGCATTCCGGGCAAATGCATAAGCAAATTAAAAATACGTTCATAGGAAAGAGCTTTTGATTCTGAATCCATATGCATACTTTGATTCAAACTAGTGGCTGAAGGTACATAATCCACTGATGCAAGCTCAATGCATTGAATGGCATTTGGCTAAAGGAAACGTTGTTTGCATTCCTAGTTACTCTTTGAATATATAACAAGGTTCAAGGAAAAAACTCTCATTACCACACATGTTGACATAATTTTCGTTCCAAACCTCTCTTTATGAGACCGCTTTGCCATAATAAAAAAAATACAAACTTTACAAGCCTCACATGCAACCATGCATCTTGCTCGAAGATACACTTCTACATGCATCCATGTGTACTGCAATACATGTATCTATGTGCACATGTAGCCATGGATATATGTATCTATGCAACTTCATATGCAATCCATGGATATTTCCATACATGTATATTTAAGCATTTATGTATCCAACTATGCATCTATCTATCTATCCATGCAACTATGTTTCTATGTATTCTTCTACCTATAGATGCATCCACGCATATATGTATGTCTTTCTATGTGCAAATGTATATAGGCATCTATCCATATATGTGTCAATGTATCTATGAATACATCTATCCATAGATACATGTATCTACGCATCTATGGATACCATGATAGATGTCCACATCCATGTATGTATGGATACATGTATCAAGTAGCTTGATTCCAGGTCTTGACTCTACAACAACATCATCTCCTGTGACTACACAGATCTACAGAATAACAAAAAATCAAACGCTCAAAGTAGTCACAATGCATGTCTAGTCACGTAAATCTATATTACATGATAAATCCATATTCTGTTTAATGCATTCACTTTGAAACACAATCAAGAAAACAACTAAATACTACTTTCCAAATTAAAAAAAAACAACTTTGGAAATATCAACTTCCAAAATTAAATACCAATATGCACAAAGTCATCATATTACTCTAACTAGATGACTATGAACTACATGTTACCTATGCAATCTAAATTCTAGAGATACATACCATCCTTATGCACCTATGCACAAATACATACTATCTATCATATATACATAATTACATGTACACATATACACATGCAAACCTGTATACATGGATGCATACAAAGACTATGTTTCATGGGATTATTAAACAGTTCACTTGCTTTCTATATGGTTCCATACTTTGCCTGTGTGCCTATGAGTACAATAATTACAGTATCCAGAACCAGAAACCAGTTACTTGAGGCAATAAATACTTTCTTTCCTCAATTTTCTTTTACTTTAGAGGTTTAAAGCACACAGTGAGATTAGTAATGTGAGCAAAAATTTTTTTTGGCTCACTTGCTCATTCCTTCCAAAGCTCTCTTTATAGCACAGTTGTGCATTGCCTCCAAGACTCGGATGAATCCTTGGTATTTCAAGAAAAGATTCAATTGGATAACACTAAAAATGATCTAAACTATGATTTTATAATCAAAGTATCCAAATGCATTGCAGCAATCCGAAACCCAACTTCCATTTAACATGTACAATGAAAATAAACAGAACGAAAAATGCATTTGCTTCAAAGTTTTTAAAGCAATTTCAACAGATTGTCTAGCCATTGTCCAAAATATAGTTTTCTATTAGCATAGTCCTTGAACCTTCTTCAGGTCTGACTACTACTTTGTTAATTCATTCTCATTGAAAATTCAAAATGTGAAATGTTCCCAAGGATAATTATACTTATTTATCTCTTTTAATTGTTATATATTCAAAGACTAATTAGCAATCCAAACAGCCTCCCCTTTAGTCAGATGCAATTCAATGCATTAATTTTGTATCAATGAATTGTGTACTTTCAGCCACTAGTTTTAATCGAAGTATGCATATGGATTCAAAATCAAACTCTCAAAATAAATGCATATATAAATGTGTCTTTTTCTTCATTTCATAATGTATCTATGTATCCATAGGTGCAATCATGCATATATCGATTTGTGCATATATCTTGTTATCTCTTTATGCATCTATCTATATATGTATGGATGTATCTATGGGTACATGTATACCTTGATTTATGTATATATGCGCCTATGAATTGCATACACACATCCATGTATATATGCATCTATCAATAACTTGCATGGATACATGTATATATGCATCTATGGACTCATGCACCCATGTATATATGACAGCTCATTGGTTCCAAAGCTCTCTTTATAGGACATCTGTGCATTGCCTCCAAGACTCAGATGAATCCTTCGTATTTCAAGAAAAGATTCGAATGGATAACACTTAAAATGATCTAAACTATGATTCTATAATCAAAGTATACAAATACATTGTAACAATGCAAAACCCGAGTTTCATTTAAGATGTACAATGAAAATAAACAGAAGCAAAAATGCATTTGCTTCAAAGTTTCTAGAGCAATTTCAACAGATTGTTTAGCCATTGTTCAAAATATGGTTTTCTATCGGCATAGTCCTTGAAGTTTCTATAGGTCTCATTGCTACTTTGTTAATTGACTTTGATTGAAAGGTCAAAATGTGGAATGTCCCCAAGGATACTTATACTTACTTAGCTCTTTTAATTGTTATATATTCAAAGACTGCTTAGCAATACAAACAGTCTCCCCTTTGGTCAGATGCCATTCAATGCATTAATTTTGTCTGAATGAACTATGTACCTTCAGCCACTAGTTTTAATCAAAATATGCATATGGATTCACAATCAAACTCCCAAAGTAAATGCATATATAGATGTGTCTTTTTCTCCATTTCATTATGTATCTATGTATCCATAGATGCAGCCATGCATATAACAATTTATGCATATCTTGCCATCTCTACATGCATCTGTCTATATATGTATGACTGTATCTATGGGTGCATGTATACATTGATTTATGCATATATTGCACACCTATGAATTGCATACACACATCCATCTATATATGTATCTATCGATATTTTCAATGGATACATGTATACATGCATGTGTCAACTCATGCATCCATGTATTTGTCTTTGTCTTTGTCTTTGGCAAAAGTATCCTAGCCACCCATGGCCGTCAAGCAATTCCAACGCCCTCCCCACCAACCACATGCCATTTAATGTATTTGCTTCAATTATTTTGACCTCTCCATGTGTTTGCATTTTCTTGATATTTCAATGCATTTAATTTGCATTCAAGGATTACGTATCTCTACTCGTCAGTTTTATAAACTATGCCTTTGCTTAAATTTATTTAATCAATCTATGCAATCGCTTTTCACTGATTTTCAATAACAACAATAATTTATAAAGCTATTCAGATAAATAGAAATAGCTAAATGCTAATTTTCCAATATTGATTTATCAGAATAGTGCTAGTTTTCCAATATAACAAAATTAAAAGTTATATGTTGCCATACATTTATGCATATTGTCCATACATGCATATATGCATATATGCCTTCATCCATATTTGCATATGTATATGAATACATCCTTCCATGTAACATATGCATTTGTACCTATATCCAAATATGCATACATCCATGTATACATGTGTTCATATCTCCATCTCTCCATGTAGTTCTGTTTTCTGTGTATACATGTGTCTGTTGATGCATCCATGCATATATCTGTGATTAGCTCTACGTATTTCTCTCTCCATGTATTTAATGTTCTCCACTCCATCAGCATTTACATGTTCTCTATTTTATGTTCTTCCATATTTATTTTTTCCATAGTATATGCATAAGAACTTCCACTTTGTCTTTTGTTTTGACTCTTCTATCCATAAATATCATTATATTTTTATATCCACTCTTCTATTATTGCATTTCGAGGAAGCTCAAGGATCTCAGTACCTTGTTCAGTATGAAGGAGAGTGAGAAATGCAACATGGGTCTTTTTTCTGTGTTTATATTGACGGACTCAGCCCTATGATGATTTTTAAAAGCATAACCAATACCAAACTAGACATTCTTCCACCCCTTGTTGCAAGAAATAATCACTTCATACCCTATTGATTGCATCTATTTCCATTTCCACCCTTGCATGTCTTTCTTCTCATATCAAATACATTTCAAAATCCAGTTATTTGCTTGTGTTGCAAACGATAAATTCATACCATTTACATTCGCATTCATTCTCATATCCACCATCCCATATCCTTGCCTCCCATGTCAAATACTTTTCATAACTTATTCATACACCTTATTTGCATCTCACCCTTTTCTCAATTCACTCCCTTTGTTCCACTCGCATAACTCATTCTTCTTTTTAACATTCACATATCTTTATCTATCTACACCTCAAATATACCTTCATCCATCACAACAAAATCCACACCATACCAAACAAAGAAAAAGATGAAGAAAATATCAAGGTTATGCAAATAAACACTGAGGGCTTCAAAAATGACACTCATAACATATAGTTGTATTCAAGAGTTATTTTCATAATGTCTTTTCTAAACCTTGTTTATTACAGATCCCTAAAAGCGCGTATAACAGTTTCTTCAAGCCTATCATGTGTAATCAGATATAACAAATATTTACATGTTTCCATGCATTCATATGCATCATTAGGTATCCTTTATACAGTTGTTCAAAAAACAATATTGTATATGTTTCAAATGCAAATTGTCCCTGGAATTTCTCGCTTTATGCACACATGCATTTATAGATTGTTCTTTGTGTACCAAATTACATGGACACATCTATACATCCATCCATGCACAAATGTTTACATGGATCCATATATTTATGCATTCCTTTGATATATGCTTTGCTGGTATATAATTTGTTTTCCCTATTTTCCTTTTGCTTGCTACTGCAAATGCTACTTGAGCATCACTATGCTTTCACAGATTTGTATTTCTACTTCATTTTACTGTTTTCCATTCAAATTTCTCGTTCACATGTCATGTATGCTTTTCACTCTTTGCATTGTGTGCACATGGATACATGTATACATGCATACCTCAAGCATTGTTACAAATGTTTAAGATTATTTGCATTCAATACTTCAAACAAAATAATAATACATTTTTGCTTCCTCGATAAGGTCAAAAAGGAAATTTGTTACTGTAAATGTAGACATGCACCCATGTAAAGGTACTAATGTTCATTGGTGTTTCTCTTTTCACTCTTGCATCCTTAAATATCATTATATTTTTATATCTATTCATCTCTTGTCACATTTCAAGGAAGCTCAAGGATCTTGGAACTTTGTTTAGTCCAAAGGAGAGTGAGAAATGAGACACCAGTCTTTCTTTTGTATTTGTATTGAGACACTCAGCCCTATGATGATTTTAAAAAGCATAACCAATAACAAAATAGACATTCTTCCACCCTTTCTTGGAACAAAAGTTCACTTCATACCCTATCGAATCCACTCATTTCCATTTCCACCCATGCACATCATTTCTTCTCAAATCAAATACATTTCAAAATACATTTATATGCTTCTCTTGCATCACACCAATGTCTTGCATTCCTTTTTTTTCTCAATCCAGCTCACTCATTCAAATTTTTATATCTTGCATTTAATTTTAAGCGTATAACTCGAAGATGATAAATTCATATAATTTACATTCCATTCATTCTCACATCCAATTTCACATATCGTTCCTTCCCATATCTAATACTTTCCATAAGGCATTCATATACCTTACTTGCATTACATGATTCTCTCAATTCCTTCTCTTTGTTGCACTTACATCACTCATACTTCTTTACCACCCTTACATATCTTTATCTATCTATACCTCAAATATACCTTCATCCATTAGAACAAAATTCACACCATACCAAAGGAAAAATTGAAAAAAATATCAAGGTTATGCAATTAAACACTGAGGGCTTTGAAAATAACTATGACAACATAGAGTTGTAATCAGGACTTCCTTTGAAAACGTTTTTTCCTATATCCTGTTTATTGCAGATAACTAAGAGCACATAACATAGTTTCTTGGAGGCTAAAATGTATAATCAGTTTTCATAAATATTTACATATATCCATGCATTCAAATGCATTGTTCGATATCCTTAATACACTTGGTCAAAAAACAATAATGTATGATTCTTTTGTTTCGATCATTAATGTTCTTTTTATATCTGTCAAATGCAAATTGTTTCTGACATTTTCTAGCTTTGTGCACATAGGCATATATAGATTCTTGTTTACTTACCAACTTGCATGGACACATGTACACATAGATGGATGCATTTATGTTTACCTTCATCCATACATTTATGCATTCCTTCGATATATGCATTGCTAATAAATAGTTAATTTTCCCTGTCTTCTTTCATTTAATACTGCAAATGCAAATTGAGTCTCATTGTTAAAATACAGTTGTATTCAAGAGTTCTTTTCAAAACGTCTTTTCTAAATCCTGTTTCTTACAGATTCCTAAAAGCACATATGACAATTCCTCCAAGGCTATAATGTATATTCAGATTTCACAAATATTTACATGTATCCATGCATCCAAATGCATTATTAGATATACTTTATAAACTTGTTCCACAAACACTAATGTATTGCTGCTTTGTTTCAGTCAGTAATGTTTTCCTAGTTCTTGTTTAAGTTGCAACTTGTTTCTAACATTTCTAACTTTATGGATGCAGGCATATATAGATTCTTCTTAACATACCAAGTTAAATGGACACATGTACACATCCGTGCATGCATATGTCTTTACATGGATCCATATTTTAATGCTTTCCTTTCATATATGCATTCATACTAACTAGTTTATTTATCTTGTTTTCTTTCATTTAATACTGCAAATGCAATTTCAGTCTCATCACGCTTTCAGGCTTGCTCAGGTGCCAACAATGCTTTTCACTCTTCTGTGCATTCTGTGCACGTCGCTAAATGTCTACATGCCTCCATGTATACTTAATGCTTCAAGCATTGTTACAAACATTATAAGAATATTTTACTATAGATTATTATAATAATTTAATGTTTAGATGCAAAGTGCTACAAACATGTTGATTATTTTACTGTACCTACATTTTATCTTACCTAATAAAATTCTTTATATCTTTTCAAATTATTTTTTTGTTTAAAATATATACACAAAAAAATCATTCCTTCATCTAAACATTCAAATCTAATTTATAATAAAATCAATACCTTTGTACAGTTTCATCTAAGAATTTATCATAATATTTATTTCACTTATTACATTTTCATAAGTTAAACTATTACATTTTATGTTATATATACACAAATTTAATATTAGGTAGTAAGGTTCTTTATTATATTCTTGCAAATTACTTATTGTTAATTATATAAACACAAATTTTAATTCATATTACATAAACAATATTAAAATCTTATTTATAATAAAATCAATAGCTTTCTAGTCATTCATCTAACAATTTACTGTAATATAATTACATTGTTCTATACACAAAAATATCTTATCATATTGCATAGACAGGATTTAAATCTTATTTATAATAAAATCAATAGCTTTATATAATACTAATCTTCATACTACATCAAAAAAAACATTCATTAATCTTACAAAACTTTATACTCAAATGAGCTACCCCTATCAATCTTCCACCTAACACTACTGTTTCTATTAGCACTTGCATATTGTAATATGATAAACTAAAATAACTCAATTGTATTAATTAACATAGCATGTGTTCTACAACAATACACTAAACATAATTTTATTTACAAATAGACATACAAGCAAAAAAAAGAAATATGGTAAACTTTGTTTCACCATGCATATTAAAATGGGGCATGTAAAGAATGCATTTTCCTTTTTTGCCCGCACACATGTTTTTTTGTACATAGTTGCAAATGATATTTGATGCTTTAGAAATATCTCTACATCAAAACTTTGTTCCATTTAAAATGACTCATGAATTTTTCAACCAAAAGGTTTTCTAAAAAAAACAAAAAACAAAAACATTGCACTAGTCATAAATAGTTTATTTCTCCTATTCTCTTTCATTTAATACTATAAATGCGAGCTGCGTCTCCTCCTGCTTTAAGACTCCTTCACATGCCAACTATGCATCTCACTCTTCTGTGCATTGTGCGCACGTGGATACATGTATGCGTATATGTCTCATGCATTACAAATTTTTTCGATTGTTTGCATTCAATAATTAATACAAATTAATAACACATTCTTGCTTCCTAATTAAGATCATAAAGAATCTTCCATCTCACAAATGTATACATACACACACAAAAAAACAAGTATTCATTGGCATATCTATAAAAAACTCCACGTATACATGATACCCATAAAAAAAATTTCCCTTGCATCCGTCCACACATGTTGCCATTTCACATGTCCCTATGGACCACGTTCCCCATGCATCCTACAAATTTTAAATACATTTATATTCCTATTTGCTGTCTGAAAAATTTTCCTAACTCATAGCTACATGACTTTTACCTCTCGGCAGGAACTCGACGCTTGCGTCACTTGTTTTTTAATGAGCTTCCCATTTCTCTATGAATAAGTGTAAACCTCTAGTTTCTCCCACGTAAGCATCTATGATATTCTAGATAATTTAAACTTGCATGTATGGGCCTCAAGTCTTTATTTCATACTAATTTTCTTTCAAGAATTTTGTGTTTTAACTATATATTGAGTTTGTTAGAAAAGGCGTTTCAACCTTTTTTTTAATGTTAAATATATAATTGATGCATTATTTGGACTATAAAATATATTAAAAAATGATTTTTAGGATATATATTTCATTTTTATTTAAAATAAATATTTTTGGTTGATCAAAATTATTTTTAGTTATATCTATTATGTAGAGATTTTCAATCTTTACAATTTAAAATAAATAGACACGAATGCCCTTCCATATGAAAATTTATTGCCTCTAGAAGTAAAGTCTCTCACATTGGAAATGTGAAAACCTATGGTAGACAAAAAGAGTTGTAAAAATGAGTGACACTTGCTAACCAACCTATAACATGTCTTATGACATATCATAATGAATATTTGAATTGTGATAGTGAAGTCAAAACCGACCACCTATATCAGTGAGTGGATTATAATGCACTTATGATGTGGAAGGAGTATGTTATTTTTAGCTTATGAACTCATCATGCGATTAGGGTGTTGAATTTTTAACTATGTATATGGGCACCGATTTTTTAAGTGGTTTTAGCTTAGGGTTTTATAAATACCATTTGATGGAGGTATTGGGTAGTGAGTTTGCAAGAATTGTTATGTTGTTGGAATTACTCTAGAGTGGAATATTGGTGATACTCTTATAAGGGTATTCCGTAATATTATATTATACTATTTTATTTTTAATAATAGAATCAACTTAAATTTTAGAGTGCGGTGTTTACACCCAAATGATTATTTTTATGCACAATTATGTTATTGGTATTATTTTATTTATTTTCTATATTTTTTTAATCCTTTCTATTATTGTTAAAATATAAAATTTATACATAAATATCCTCTATGATTAGTTTAGGAATTCCTTTTATATATTGGATACACTAAAAAATGAATAGAATAAAAATCGTGAACTTAAAAATAGAAATATACAAAGAACATAATAATTATATTTCATTGCTAATCTCATAATCAAGAGTATTTTGATTACTTGGTCATGAATGGACGTGGATGCAACTTAATATCATAACACAATGAATTTTGATAATACAATTAGACAAAATAAACTTGCATAAAGATTTGATATCTAAAAAATGATGAGAGAACAAGATATTTATAGATTATATAACAAGTGAGAATAATATAAAATAATTAGAACTAGTTGAATTGATTGTGGAGTAAACTCAAGGGAGTGAAGAATATAACTCAACTAAGAAAGGAAAAATCCTTTTTGAGTCCCTCAAGGCTAATAATAAATTATTTTAATTCAATAAATTGATAATGAGAAGGAGAAGATGCTATTAGAAGATAGTTAACTAGTGAGATGATAAAATATTAATTTATTAATTTTTCAAAGTGGATAATTAGCTCACATTGAATAAATAAAAAAAGATTAATTAATTAATTAATTATTATTGGATAATAGTAATGAATATAAATTCTAATAATTAATGATAAATGATGTGATAAATAATAATATAATTAACTAATAAATAGAAAATGATATGATAAGTGATTAATAAATGGTAATAAATGATATCAAAATTGTGGTAGAATAATAGTTGATGTTGAAAATAATATTTTGGTTTCTATATTTTTCTTCTATTTGAAACAATGTTCAAAGTGACATTGTTTAAAACAAAAGACAAATAGCTAAGAAGAAAAAAAACTACAAGAGATGATGAAAGTGATAATATACCATAGTTGGGTAGAAGAAGAAAATAAAAAATTTTGTTATGAAATGATTCATGTCCTCTCTAGATATTATCGATAAAAAAATGCATGATTCAAATCTAGAAAGAAGATATGTGAAAAAAAGATAGGTGGAGGATGGAAGCAAAGGATGGGGAAAAATTAGAAGATTGGTGCAAGAAATATGATCATGGAAGAAATGATGATGATGGATGTATTATGATAATTTGTTATGCTGAATTTTAGGTTAACAACCTTTAATTTATATAGGAATTAATTTTATGCACCATATTATATAAGAAAAAGGTAATATTATATTCAATGCATAGATTGAATCTAAACCAATCAATAGAAAATGGGATACCCAAGCACTCACATGGGATTTTTTGCTCTCAGTGGATCCATGATGGGACAATAAATATAAATAAGGAGTTCCCTATAGATCACAAGGTATATACCTTAGTGTGTTACACCCCATTGCGCATTTACCTATTTACTATTACTACGATTGGTTAAAATATTAAATATATCAACGTGTTTGAAATTTTGACTAGAAATCATGTGCTTTTACTATGTTTAATTGTAACATTGGGTAAGTAGAGAACGAATGTTAATTTGATTAATGTTATATTGAAATGAAGATGAATGTTGATTAAATTTGATATTTTAATGATGAATTATATGATGCAAATGATGGTATTGTGAATAGGTAACTACAATTGAAAATGTGTTAAGTTGAATGTAGATACATGGATCAAGCCTTTGAAAGAGAGGGGGAGTATCACTTAGGAGAAGGATTTGGTCTGGTAACCCTTAACAAGGCCTAAACTAAACTCACACACTCACATATAGAATGGTTAAGTCAAATTGTAGTTTCAAGAAATTGGTAAGTCAATCCTTAGTATGGTTTGTTCATGTATTAGATAGGTTGTGATGTCAATTGAGAGTGTTTTGATTTGTGTTAAGTGCATGGTATGTATAAGTCCTTTGTTATATGTTTTTTTTATATAATTGATTAGAAATATATACATAGAATGTATATATATGTATACATATGCATGTCAACGATAAGCCCATGCACATGATTTAATATGTACATGAGTATATGAAAGTAGACATACCTATGCATGCTCATGGATGGATTACACTTGGGCATGAGGGTATCGAATGGACAAATAGACATGTATATATACACCATATGCATATGTGACTATCTATAAGTTAGCAAGTACATATGTGATTGATTGTATAAGTAAATGTATATATGTGATATATGTATATATGCACATATATACACACACTAAGATACATATATGTATCGACGTAATGAGACACCTGTACACGTATATCAATATATGTATGTAGATATATATATATATGTATATAAGTATATACATATAATATTGTTTTTATAAATGATATCATGGAATATGCATTCTGATATTGAATGTTTAGTTATTGTGATTATATATATACATACATATATATATATGTATATATATATGTATATATATATGTATGTATGTATATGTATATATATATATACATATATATACATATATACATTTTTTAATATATTTGGAAGTGCTCAAATGAAATTATCAATAGCATTGTCTATACAAAGCACATATAAGACAACGTTGATAAAACATAACACATATATGTGTTTAAACCCGTGCCATGAAATATTGCTTTCAACATTTATGACATAGAAAATAAACATACCTTATAATATAAATATAAACAAAAATGAATAAAGCAAAGAGATTCCCACATGCTTGGAAGCCAATATGCAATGCTCTAAATGTAGTTGATACCTTTGATAAGTGTTGAATTTAAAAAAAATGCCAAGTCAAAAGCTTTAAACGTAGAACAAGACTTATTCTTTTGTGTAATGATAATGACCAAACTAATAGTGAATGAGGCATTTTGGTGGTGCCAACTTATGAATTGCATAAACTAAATAGAAGTATTCTTCCTTCAAGTTGATTTATTATTTTTAAACATATGGAAATATGAAATAGATAACGTATTTTTGCAATAAAGGGAATCGACCTATTGTTCTGTTTTACTGAGTATTGGGTTTAAACTTTGCCACCATTCTATTTGTATTGTTGAGTTGATTAAGTTGAGTGGAGAAGTGTCATATTGTTTATCTAGTTTTTAGGATTTAATGTCCCTTATTGTTGTTAAAATAGAGTCATCCTTCACCTCATTTGGACGCACAATTCACTTGTATTATGTTGCATTTTACCTGCTTTAACTCTTGTTGAGAGTTATAATTGTGAGGAGAGTTTATTGTGAGATAGTCTTTTAGAGATATTTTTATTGGAGGATTGGAAGAATTGTTCTTGAAGGGATTGAGCTAGGAGTGAGCTTGTTCAATTGGATTAGTATATTACAAGCATGTTGAATCTATTCTTTATTTATGAATATGCTTTGGAAAGATTGAATGTTATTGTTTGATTGTGTGGTAATACCATGAATTTCTAAAATAGGGAAGAATTATGTTTATTTCTTTGAAATTGGAAGGAACTATATTATACTCCATTTTTGTGTGAAGCTTTATTTGAACTATTTGTACATACTTTGTATTAATGAGTGATTGTGTTCATTAGTATTATATACTAGGAAATGAAGATGCTTAAGTAGCTATTAAGTAATTTGTTACAAATTGTTTGTGGAACACGAACTATAGGTAGTTCATAGGTTCTCATGGGATTAGTTAATATTACATTGGGAATAGATTATGTGTAGGAATCTACATAGTAGATATGTTATAAACAAAAGAGGAATAGGTTGTTCCTGTGGTTAAATATTACCTCATGAAGGGATTACCTATGCATAGTGTACAAATGATCTTGAGAAAAATATAGCTAGGGAAGGGTATGTGATCTATGATGAATTTTTATGAGAAACTTTGGCCAAATTAGTGTAATTTTTCACTGGTTACATTGTCAATTTTACTGTGTACCTTTTATGCATGCTAGATCATGATTTCCATACAAGTTAGGATGTATACAAGTTCTAGTCATGTAGGGCACAACACTGAGTTTAGATAGGCCATAGTTATGAGGTTGTCAAACCAACTTCTTCGTTGAAGGGAGGGCCATCTTACCCTATGTGGTAGATGTGTGAGGGACTGCATAAAATTCTATGGTTGGTGGAAAAGTGATTGAGTGATTCTTCACCTCTTCAACTGGCAGCTAAGGTTTGAGGGAATCTTCTTAGATCGTTGTACATCTATTGCTAAAGGAAGCTTAGAAGATCTATGTATGTTTTAATTGTAATCAATCTATGATAAGATGTAAATGTTTACATTATGAATGTAATCAATTTTTGGATTATTGTTGTGTTACATATGCTCATTAAATCTCTCTTTGGAAGAAATTTTTTTATTGCATTGGGAAGTGTACCTAGTTTATTTACTTGAAGGTAAAACTTAGAGAATTTATCCTTGTAGAATAATTGGCATGTTACACATGGTACTAGAGCTATCGGGTTTAGCTTTGGAACCTATGTGCTTTCCATACTTTCCTTCCAACATTGGCTAATGTTTGGAAATTCTTTTGTCAAGATGGTGTGTCTCAGGTTAACTGCAAGAAAGTTAGTAATCGAGAATGAGTGTTATCTAAAAGCCAAGAAGGAAAAAAGGCCATTGTTTGTACGATAGAGGGAACCAACTATGAAAATGTTGTTTGGTTGAATGATACTAAAAGCATCAGTCACACCCTTTCTCAGGATTAGCCAAGTAAAGAGAAGGATGAAGGAGGAAGCCAAATTCAACTACCTACCTCCTCTCTCACCAAAATTTTTTGACACTTTTTCACTTTCCAGGGACATGCCCTCAGAATGTAGCATCAGTCTTGCATTAATATTCAGGGACCCTAGAGTTCTTCCTTTATCAGAAGTGATTGTAATTACCTCAAGCAACAAATCAAAGAGTTATGTTCCCTATAACTATGTATCAAAAGATAAATTTGAAGGTTATTACCCCTTTTGGGATAGAGATGAGCAAATGAGAGATGAACACAAATTTGGGGGGTATACCCCATTGAGTTATGTATCTGAGAGTGAATATGAAGGATACTCTCCTCTCGACTATTTGAATAGTCGATCTATGTAAATGGAAAGGATATTGAGATTCTTATGAATAAATAAAACTTATATCTTTATGAAAGATTATGTTCAAAATTATGAGATATTTCTTTATGTGAGAATGAATTGTCATTTAATGCTTTCCATAAGTTGTTTAAACATAATAAAATCTAATAAAGATGAACCTTCAGGAATAATCCTTTTCTTACAAAGGTTGGTGAGAACAAGGTCTAATCTTGGAGGGAGCAAAGAAGTCAGACAAGGTCTAGAGGCTATTGAAGCCAAATTGGATCAAATTTTGGCTATCATTCGTGAGACCAATGCAAGGTTGGGAAATCTTGAGTAAGAAGTAAGGGAGAAAGATAGAGTGGAACAAGAGGTTCCAAATAATGAAGAAGTCACTATCAATGAAAATAAGGGAGAGAATTCTCAATCATATTCAAACTCATGAACATAAGGATGAGAATTTACACTCTCAGTATGAAGGATCTAGTAGGAAGTGTTTGGCAACTAAAATTTCTATGGACATGAGAAAAATAACCCCACCTAAATTTGAAGGGAGTACTAGAAGATGAGGCTTGGCTGATACAAATGGAAAAATATTTTGAGATAAGAAAATACTCTTAGGTTACCAAGGCTATTTGAGGAGCTTATTAGTTAGTATGAGAAGCCTCTAACTCGTGGATGAAAAAGAAAATGGAACTCAAGCTCAGTTCTTTAAAGCTAAATTGGAATGATTTTGCAGACATATTCTAGAAAAGGTGGTTACCCCAACTCTTTTTCGACCAAAATCTTACTGATTCCAAAAATATTAAGCAAGGGGACATGTCACTCAATGAGTACTGGGAAAATTTTACTTGTCTTTTGTAATACATTCCAATGTACAAAAAACATGAGCATTTTTGTATCAGGAAATTTATTATGGGGCTGAATGGAGAGATAGGGGGAGAGGTATATGTGCATGGAACATATACCATAGACCTAGTCTATGCAAAGGCTATGAAATAGGATCAAAAGCTCAAGGCCATCTCCATCTATAGGGAGAATATAAATCATAAGAAGTTTGGAGGAACTCAAGGTAACTAGACTCCAAAGAAGTATAATAGAATGCAAGAATATCAGAAGCAAGGAGATAGGGGATCCCAAAGCAATTGAAGCAAATCAATGAAGGATCACAAGTGGAATAATAATAATAACAACCCCAAAAATGCTAGAAGAAATGCTAGTAGGTTTGTTGGGTAGGGAGGAAAGGACCAACATTTGTATGTTACACATGTGGAAAAAATAATTATGCCACCTACTGTCCCAATAAGACTTCAGGGACATGGCCACATGGAAACCCTCTTCCACCCCAACAAGCCACTTTTCAATAGAAGATACATGCTACCTTGGATAATTGTCAAGCGAAGTACCAAATTACTCCAGTGGAAACTTCATGTATTTTATTTGGCATGCCAATTTCCATACTCATGGATACTAGAGAAATTGAAAAATTTATTTCAACTAGAGTAGCAAATCAAATATCTAGGAAAGTTGGTTACATGGAAAAATCTTGGGTTGTTGAATATGCAAACAAAACAAGAGCAAATATGGATCAATGCTTTTTAGAAGCTAAAGTTGAACTTCCTTGTTTCTCAGCTAAGGTGAATCTATACATAGTTCCCTTAGGATAATATGATGTCATCCTAGGAATGAACTAGCTTTGGAAGCATAGAGCCAAAGAAGATTGTCATGCAAAAATAGTAGAGTGCTTAGATGATCTAGGAAACTAGGTGACGTTGTAAGGGATGCATAGGGAAATCAAGTTGCGTCAAATCTCTACCATGGAATTACATAGGTACAAGAAGAAAGGATGCAAGATCTATGCAATAAAGATGGAAAATATTGAAGAATATAAGTAATTCATTTCTCAAGACAACCAAGAGGTAGATGAAAGTGAAATGATGGAAACAACAGAGATGAATAAGGAAAAATATCCTATCCTACGAAAGTTTGCGGATGTATTTCTAGAGGAGCTACTTGGATTACCACCCAAGAGGACATTTGATTTCTCCATTAACCTTGTACCAGGATTAAAGCCTATTTCCAAAGTTCCTTACAAAATGACAACAATAGAGTTAATGGAGCTTAAGGAACAACTAGAAGATTTGATATCCAAAGGATTGATAAGACCTAATGTTTCACCTTGGGGAGTTCCAATGATCTTTACAAAGAAGAAGGATGGTACACTAAGTTTATGCATATATTATCAAATTCTTAATAAAGCTACAATAAAGAACAAGTATCCATTTCCACGTATTGATGATCTCTTTGATCAAATGTGGGGAGCGGTTGTGTTTTCAAAAATTGATCTGTGTTCAGGATATCACCATCTGAGGATCAAAGATGAAGACATATTCAAAACTACCTTTAGGAATAGATATGGGCATTAAGATCTTACAGTCCTACCATTCTGGCTTACTAATGTGCATGCAACATTTTTGAACAACATGTTTAAATATTTCCTAGATAAGTTTGTTTTGGTTTTCTTGGATGATATCCTAATTTATTCCAATAATGAGGAGGATCATTGCAAGAATTTAGAGATAGTTATCCAATGGTTAAGAGAACATAAGTTATATGGGAAACTCTCTAAATGTACCTTATTTCAAGAGAAAGTGTAGTACTAGGTTAGGCGATTTCAACTAACTATATTTTAGTTGATCCAGCCAAAACAAAGGAAGTATTAGTGGCCAGTACCTAAAAATGTATCTAAGGTTAGGATATTTATGGGTTTGGTAAGATACTATTGGAAGTTTGCGGTAAGATTTCTAGTATAGACTTTCCTATTACTTCATTGCAGAGGAAAGAGAAAAATTTTGAACTTGGACAAAAAATGCCAAGTAGCATTTGATCTACTCAAGGAGAAGTTGACTACTGCTCCAATTTTGAAGGTACCAAATCCTAAAGAAAACTTCACTGTCATCACAAATGCAGCGGGTGAAGGCTTAGGAGGAGTCTTGATGCAAGAAGGGAAAGTTATAGCTTATGAATCAAGAATTTTGAGCCCTATGAGAAAAAATGCATCACATGATTTAGAGCTAGCAATAGTGGTGCACACATTGTAGATGTGGAGGCACTATTTGTTAGGAAGGTCTTTTGAGTTGAAAATCGATCATCGTTTGAAGTACCTCTTTACCTAACCCAATCTAAATACATGGTAAAGAAGATGGTTAGAGTTGATATCATATTATAACTTCAATATCAACTACATCAAGGGAAAAGAGAATTGGGCCGATGATTCCTTAAGTCGTAGAAGGCATATCACCTCAATGGTGACAATCCAAACTGACTTTAAAGGCCAAGTGTTGCACAAAAGTGAAAGGATGATGAGTACTATGGAAAAGTTAAGCAAGAACTCATAGAAAATATTCAAGATGCAAGGTATGAATGATATCACTTTGAACCCAATGGATAGCTAAGGTTTAAAGGAAGAATATATGTGCCCAACTCTAAAGAGTTAAGGAATCTTGTGTGGAAACAAGTTAATGAAGCACCATACTCTAGAAATCTTAGAGTGAAAAAAATGTTGGCTGATGTGAAGCCATTATATTTTTGGAAAGCGATAAAAGGAAATGTTGCAAGATTTGGAGCTAAATTCTTAGAGTTTTAGAGAGTGAAGGTTGAACATCATCACCATGTAGGACTATTGTATCCACATGATATTCCTAAAAATAAGTGGAAAGTCATTAGTATGGAATTTATAGAAGGATTACCTATATCAACGAATAAGCACAATTCCATTCTAGTGGTGGTGGAGAATCTCACTAAAGTAGCTCATTTCATACTTAGGAATTTGATGGATGGAGTTCCAGTAATAGCTTGAAAATTCATTCAAGAGGTATTTAGGTTACATGGAATTCCTGAGAAGATTATCTCGAATAGGGATGCTTGTGTGACCTTAAGGTTTTGGAAAACCTTTTCTTCGTCACTTGGAACTTAGTTAAATATAAGTTCAATGTATCATCTGAAAATGGATGGAAAAATAGAAAGAGTAAACCAAGTATTAGAAGAATTGTACTAAGGATGTATAGCATGGATCAACAATACAAGTGGGAAGATTATTTTCCTTTAGTGGAATTTCCATACAAAAATTCCTATCATTCTGCAATTAAGATGGCTCCTTTCGAAGCATTGTATGGACGAAAGTGTCAAACCCCTATAAGTTGGGATAAAATTGAGGATAGGGTAGTCTTGGGACAAAGTTGTAAAAAATGGAGGAAAAATTTAGGGATATTAAGTAAAGGCTCACTGAAGCCAATGATAGCTAGAAAAGCTATGCTAATTCTAAAAGAGTACCTAGGAACTTTGTTGTAGGTGAGAAGGCACGTTGTTAAGAGTAAAACCTCATAAAAGTGCTATTAAATTTGGAGTCATCCAAAATAACCCCACGCTATGTTGGTCCTTTTGAGGTCCTCAAGGAAGTAAATCTTGTTGCTTACCGAATTGTGATGCCACCAACTCTTGCTTGAATGCATAATTTATTTCATGTTTCATAACTAAAGAAGTATATACTAGGTGATAATCATGTAATTGATTGGGATACGTTACAAGTAAAGGACCCTAGAGTGGTAACAATCAAGCCTCTCAAAGTGCTCAGAATGTGTAATCTTTTCTTGCATAATAGGGAGGTTCTACAATGCAAAGTCTAATGGGACCAGTATGTAAAAGATTATACCACTTGGGAAGAAAATGCAAAAATTAAGCAGAAGTTTCCACATGTCTTACATGCTTTTGTTAATGCCTAAAAAAATAATGTTGTGTTTGTTATTCCATGTTGGCTACATAAAATCATTGGTGACGATGATACACAAGGGGGGGATATGTTACACCCCATTATGTGTTTTCCTATTTACTATTACTATGATTGGTTAAAATATTAAATATATGAATGTGTTTAGAATTTTGACTAGAGGGTATGTGCAGGATCATGATGTGCCAAAAAGTGGCGATATGTAAGTGATATGATGGCCCATGTGGCTGATGACATTTTTTTTACCCAAAATTGATGAAGAGAAAAGGGTTTTTAAAGGAGATTCTCATCTTTCCACCAATATAAGTTATGCTTTACTTTGAATTTAATAAATAATTATTATTCATTTTCTATTTGAATTACAACTAAAGTCTTGATTGATAGGATAATTGAAAAAAATCTATAGCTTTCAAACAATATCACACTTTTTGAATCCAAAACATGCATCACATTCTATGCTTTGCATACTATAGGATTAAAAAAAAAAAATCATGAAGTTTTGACCAAGTTAAGGTGGTCAGACATATGAGTTTTTATATTTTTTAAAAATTTTCATAAAAAAACATAATTAACTATTTAATTAGAAAAAAATTACAAAAAAATATGCATCACATCAGGACATGAGTCCTCTACTTATATCTAAAATCTTATAAAAAAATAGTATCATTTTATTGTGGTTAGGGTAGTCAGACAGACACCTACTACTTCATTGAAATTTCAAATTTTCACCAAATAGATTTATTTATTTTTTAAATAAACCTAGTAGTTTAGAAACTACATTCAATTTTCTATAGATTCTATTCTTACATATTTTTGAAATAATATAGATAACTTATTCAAATTTTTACATCAAGTTGCCTAACTTTGATTTTTCTGATTTTTTTGCCACTTAAGGGCCTATTTTTTCCATGATGATCCTGCACATACCCTAGAAACCATGTGCTTGTACTATGTTTAATTGTATCATTGGGAAAGTAGAGAATGAATGTTAATTTGACTAATGTTATATTGAAACGAAGAATAATTTTGATTGAATTTAATATTCTAATGATGAATTATATGACGCAAATGCTGGTATTGTGAAAAGATAACTATTGTTGCAAATGTGTTGAGTTGAATGTAGATATAGGGATCAAGATTCTAGAAGAGAGGGGGAGTATCACTCAGGAGAAGGATTTAGTCTGGTAACCCTTAACGAGGCCTAAATTGTATCCTCACACACTCACATATAGAATGGTTAAGTCAAGTCATAGTTTCAAGAAATTGGTAAGTCAATCCTTAGTATGGTATGTTCATGTATTAGATAGGTTGTGATCTTAATTGAGAGATTTTTTATGTGTTAAGTTCTTGGTATGTATAAGTCCTTTCTTATATGTTTTTTTTAATGTAATCAATTAGAAATATACACATAAAATGTATATATATATGTATACATATGCATGCCAATGATAAGCCCATGCACATGAGTTAATACGTATATGAGTATACAAAGGTAGACATACCTACACATGCTCATGGGCTGATTACATATGGGAATGAGGGTATCCAATGGAAAAATAGACATGATATATATATATATATATATATATATATATATATATATATATATATATATATATATATATATATATATATATATATATATGGATATATACATCATATGTATATGTAACTATTAATAAGTTGTCAAGTATATGTGATTGATTGTATAATTAAATGTATATATGCAATTGTAGTGTTGAAAAAATGGTCCTTCGGCTTTTTCACACTCATTTGGATCCTCCTTGTGGATTTTGGCTTAATGTTGCCTTGATTTAGTGTTGTAATGTGGATAACACATTCACAATAGGTCTTGGGACCTTATGAACTAATAGAATTTAATGGTGCCTTGCAAAAGTGTTGTGAAGTGTTGTAACACACTTTCACACTTTTCTAGGATCTTATCATTCAAATAAGCTTATCCAAGCCTTATTTCAAAGTGTTGTAAAGTGTTGTAACACACTTTTACACTTTTCTAGGCTTTTCATTAATATTTGGGATTTCTTATGCTTTGATTGGCCCCATTTTACATCCACATGCCTTATTTATGTGTATTTTTGAGAAGAATCTGGGTGACAAATATCATTTAAAACATTTAAATCCTAAAACCCACCTCAATTTCATAAGGTGGGACTCATTTGCCATGATGGGCGAATGAGTCCCCTTAGGTGGGACCCATTCGCCCAAGGTGGTGAATGAGTCCCCTTTAACTCAAAATGAAAATTTAATTCAAATTTCTGGCTGGTTTTTATTCTCCAAGATCTAAGGTCGGCCTGTAGTGTTGTAATTTCTAGGATTATTGCATACTTGAGTATAAATTCAAGGTTCTTTCTCTCATTTTCATACCTAGCATTCACATATTCATGCATATAGTTTACAAGAGAATTTGAGCATTCACAAGAGCATTCAAGGCATTTAAAGGGAAGATTATCAAGTATTCAAGAGCATTTTCAAGTCTCTTTCATCATGTCAAATATTGTTTGCATCATGTTGTTTTAGAGATAACAATTGTGGCATATTATTTGTAAGCATTGCAATCAAGATCTATCAACATCAAGCAAGAGTTCAAGTCTACATCCATTGGATTCAATACTTACATTTTTGCAACATCTTATTGCAAGGGTTTGGTGAGTTACAACATCACTATTTGTTCACTCATCATTCTCTTTCCATATTTCATTCTATTTCAAGGTTTAATTACCAACAAGCAGTTTGACCAAGGAAAACCCCTATTCACTAACCCCACAAAATTTTTCCCTCTTCTTGTGTGTGATTTGCAAGGCTAGGTTGCAGGTTCATCAAGGAGCAAAATTGGAAAAGTTGTCATCAAGTTGTCAAAGAAATTCAAAGTTGTCAAAGTCCTAGGAAAACTTGTAGAAGGTCTATAGGCTAAATTTTATAGTTTCGGACCCGTATTTGAATCAGGAACATATGAGGAGACCAAAAGGAATAGAATCCACTTCAGTATTTCTAGAAAACTAGAAGTGGACTGATTTGACACTATTGGTGAATGAGTCCCACTATACAGGCCTAAACAAGACTTTTGTAGATTTGAGTACCCATTTGTCTGAAACCTGTTCCAACACAGTTTTCCCGAAACTGGACTAATTCACTCAAACTGGTGTATGAGTCCCAGTTATCTTCAACATCAGATTTTTTTAGATTCTAGAGCTCCATCTTTCCTTCTTCAATTTCCTAGGTGCACATTTCCAGTTTCATAGTTTTCTGTTACATTTTATTTGCATTTTTAAGTCTTTTTGCGTATCACACTATGTTTTCAAACATTTTCTTTTCAAAGTTTACACTTGGTGGTGAACCCCTCATTAGGTATCATTTAGTCCCTAGAACCTTCCCTTTGTCAGATTTCAATCTCCTTTCCATTGAAATCTCAAGGGTTTGTTCTTGAGTGAAGTGTTGAAAAATTGGTGTCTCTCTCCTTTTAGGTCCAAAACCCTAGAAGTGAAAGAAAGTATAACCCATTTTTTTTCATTTCAGTGATCTATGCATATATACACATATACACACACATTGATATATGTATATGTATGATGTAATGGGATGTCCATACACATATATCAATATATGTATATATATGTACATATATATATAAGTATATACATATAGTATTATTTTTATAAATGATAGCATGGAAATATGCATTCAAATATTAAATGGTTTATTATTGTGATTATATATATATACATATATAGATACATGTTTAAATATATTGTGAAGCACTCAAATGAAAGTATGAATAGTGTTGTCTATACAAAGCACATATAAGTATTGATAATATTGATAAAACATAGTACATATATGTGTTTAAACTTGTGGCATGGAATATTGCTTTCAATAGATATAACATAGCAAATAAACATAGCTTATAATATAAATATAAACATCAATGAATAAAGTGAAGAGATTTCCATGTGCTTGGAAGTCGATACACAATACTTTAAATGTATCCAACACCTTTGTTAAGTGTTGAATGTAAAACAAAACCAAGTCAAAAGCTTTAAACATAGAATAAGACTTATTATTTTGTGTAATGATAACAACCAAATTAATAGGGAAAGAGGTGTTTAGGTGGCGCCAACTTATGAATTACATAAACCAAATAGAAGTCTTTTTCTTGCAAGTCAATTTTTTGTTTTTAAACATATGCAAGTATGAAATGGTCAATGTGATGTTGGCATAAAGGGAATCAACTTTCTATTCTATTTTGTTGAGTATTGTGTTTAAACTCTGTCACCATTTTGTTTTTATTGCTGAGTCAATTAAGTTGAGTTGAGAAGTGTCATATTTTTTAACTAGTTTTTAGGTTGTAATGTCTCATATTGGTGTATAAATAGAGGCATCATTCACCTCATTTGGATGCCCAATTCACTTTCATTTTGGTACATTTTACCTACTTGTTCTTGCTGAGATTTATCATTTGTAAGGAGAGTTTATTGTGAGGATAGTGTTTGAGAGATATTTTTATTAGAGGTTTGGAAGAATTATTCTTGGAGGTATTGAGCTAGGAGTCAGCTTCTTCAATTGGATTAGTGTATGATTAAGGTGAAAATAGGATCCACCATAATGTGTGAACAATGTGATGGATCACTTATTTTTCAAAGCCCTTAATCACTTAAATTATGTAAAATAAGATGTTAATAACAACCAAAAATGCAACCTAACTACTATAACAACTATGGGAGATGTTTTTAGAGCTAAAAAAGTTGTGTACTTGGCCAAAAAGTTGCTATTTTTGAGCTATGGAGGACTCATTCGCCTTTAGGGGTGAATGGGTCCCTTTAGGGTTTTAGAAAATTAATTTCGGGATCTTATACCTTGATGTCTGAACTCTTGAAATCTTGGTTATCAAGTTCTGGAAGCTTGTAGTTAATTTTGTAGAGCTCTTTTCGTGATCTTGCACTTTGAATGACAACTTTAGCAACTTTGCAACTTTGGCAATTTTGCTCCAAATCTTACTCAACTTGATCTTCAAATTGTAAATCTCCAATCACACACTCAAGGGAAAGAAAAATTGTTGATTTGTTAACCTAAATGGGGGTTTTCCTCAATCAAACCCCTTGTAGGTAATTAAAGCAAATGATGAAATGAATCATGAACATGAAATAATGTAAACGATGTCACCTTGGATTATGTTTTGTGAATCAAATCTGTAAACAATCATGGAGTTTCCATGAAGAATGTAGATCTTGGATGTAGGATGATGCTTTGTAAATGGATCCTCAATGCAACATTAACTTCTTAGCTCAACACACATGAATGCATTAAACCCTTGATATGATGATATGACTTTGAATTGCTGCAATAAATACTTGAAATCAACCTTGAAATTCCTTATGAATGCTCTTGAAATGCTCTTGTAGACTCCAATTTTCTATAAGGATGCTCTTGTAAACTTGCTAGGAGAAAAAATGTGAATTAACCCCTTATTTATACTAAATTAAGAGATTAACCCCAAAATTCAAAGAATTAAGGCCCACACTAGATCTGGAAAGAAAGATAATTAAATTCCTACCAAAATGAAATTCAAAAATAGGGGTCTCATTAAGGGATGACCCATTCACCGCCAAAGGCGAATGGATCCTTGCTATGTTTCTAGGAAAAAGCTTCAGGGAGCTGAAAGAAGGACAAAAAACCATTCCAGATCAACTGAGAAAGGGGGGTCCTATTAAGGGAGGACCCATTCACCATCAAGGGAAAATGGGTCTTGGCTAAGTTTCCAGAACCAAGATTCGGGGAGCTGAAAGAAGGCCAAAAGCCCATTCCAGATCAACTGAGAAAGGGGGGCCCTATTCAAGGAGGACCCATTCGCCATCAATTGTGAATGGGTCTTGGCTCAACTTACTGAGGGTTGATCCCACAAAGTTGGTTTACAATTTCTGGGAGATTCTGATTTTTTCTACAATCACATATTTTTAGAAAATATAATAATTTAAGCCTTAAAAAGTCTCATTTAAAGCATTCCAATTGAAGAGGGTTTGATCAAACTACCTTAGATCCCTTGGATAAAACCCCGCTAGTTTTAAACCATACCTATAATGGAGTCTCCTTTACACTTATCAAAATGATGATAAAAAACCACTTTTGATTTACCTTTTGGGGGATCAAATGAATTCATTTAAATTTTTTTTGTAAGTATGTATTCCTTATTATACGCTTCACAAAAATTATAATTTTAAATAAATTTAATTTTATTATTATATATTTTTTTATTTCTTGTGAATGTAGGTTTTTCACTGAAAATCAAACTCTTTACTTTGTACATGTGGAAAAATAGAGGATTATCATTTTTTTATTCTAAAAATATGAGTGCACTAGATATTGAAGTCCTTGATCCAACAGAAAAATAATTGAATTTCGATACACACAAAAAAAATTGTGTTATACGGTCCGCCTATGCCTGAATTGTAATTGGTTTGACTTTGAAACTTTATTAAGGAAAATATATTCAATAAAACACTATGAAACCAATTGGAAGCACTAGATATCGTAGTTACAAATCTAAATTAAAAAAAATAGAATTTTATCCTTCATGGAAAAAAAGTAAGGTGTTATACGTGAGCATCACTCCATAAAAGTGGTGTTTACTGAAAAAAACTAGTTTTCAAAGGACATGGATAAATAAGTGCAATCTGATTTCAAATTTTTTAAAATATATATATTTAGAATCTACAGACAAAATGTCACAAATCACTAGTTTGTATCATCTTCAAATTCCTCACGGATTAGCCGCTATAGGTGCCCGAAAGTAAAGATTTAGTTAGAAAAAATTAGTTCAGTGTCCAGTTTGGCCAAAAATTGTAGACTAATATTGTGGGATCACCCCGAGACCAAAATTTTCCCACATAAAATAATTTGATATTTAATTTATGATTCTCAAAAAGATCTTCGGGAGCTATCAAAATTAAGGCGTAAAAGGGGATTAATAACTCCACTTAATCCACAATGAATTAGGACCACCTAGATAAATGTGAAAGTTCCTTAAAACACCTTACAACACTTAAACAAGGTATACATTATGCATATTTTTATTTAGAAAGGGGCCCATTAGGCATAATTAAGCAAATACATCCTAGAAAAGTTTGAAAGTGTGTTACAATACTTTAGAACACCCTTGTAAAGGACTAATTATGGCATGTTTTAATCAAATAAAGGTCCTAGAATAGTGTGAATTTGTACAACACATTACAACACCACTCCAAGACATCATTAATTCAACTTTAATGTCAATTATTAAATCAAGCAAGAAAAATGCTACTTTTTTTGTTACTACATTTTGCCCCCACTTTAGTGAGAGGATGACCCCATTTCAAACTCTCACTAAAGTAGACATCTAAGACACTTAAGTATGAAGAAATAACAAAGATACATGATCATACCCTGTCAAAGGCCAAGAAAAGTAAACAAAAATAAAGGATCAAGAACAATCGATGCAACACAATGTGAGGTAGTGGCTATTTTTCCATAACAAATGCTACTCACTCTAGGGTAGTGGAACATCAGTTTGTCCACTAGGTGAGTTGTCCCAAAATATATGGTTTAGTGAGAAAGTCATGCCAGTGTGTTGGCTTCCCACTGTATAATGAGAAAGTCATGCTAGTGTATTAGCTTCCCATCATACCAACCATACTAAAGTTATCCTCCTAATAACTTTAATAAGGTACCACAATGACAATGCTTTTGTAAATTATTTTGAATGTCATGTTAAAAAAATTATTAAAGGGGATTTTGCTTTGTTTGTGTAATGGTCTTCCTCTTAGGGAGCATTGTGCTAGGTAATGTCTCTAAGAGAGGACAAGTCAAAAGTGTCAGATCATTGCCCATGGGATGCCTCATTCACATCATGCCATGACAGTAGATCATACACTCTTGGATGACATCAAACCCAATGACACCACCAAGAAGAGGACACATCACAAGAATAAAGGAAAATCACGCCATGAAATTTTTCCAAAAGATGTAATCTATGTATGCCCCCACTTTAAAGTGGTTGCTACACTAGCACTGTGAGAAATTGCTTTAAAGTAGCCAATGTTTTTTATCCTAAGACATGAGAGCTTTCCTTGGAAAACCCTATGGCAAGTCATATTTTTTTGAAGCAAGTTGCATCATGAAGTAGGATGGAAGGGTTTCCCCCACAAACACATAAGGGATCTATGGATTTGGCATTAGTATGTTTGTGCTACAATTTTTTCATAGAGCATGGAACTATCATCATTCCCCAAATAATCACAAAACTAGAAAAATGAAACAAAGAAAAACCTTTTGGGTCAACATGGAAGAAACATAAATGTCTTGTTGCCTTGCATCATCCCCAAAAGGAAAACACAAGGAAAATGAAAAAGAAAAAGAAAAGGATTTTAGGTCAACATGGAAGAGACATAAATATCTTGATGCCTTGCATCATCCCCAAAAGGAAAACACAAGCCAAATGAAAAAGATAAAGAAAAAGAAAAAGGGTCAACATGGAAGAGACATAAATGTCTCGACGCCTTGCATCATCCCCAAAAGGAAAACACAAGACAAACGAACAATGATTATGACATAGAGAAGAATGAATGTACATATAGAAGAATGCACAAAATAGAGAGGAACATCAAACAAAACATCATGGGTGATCACATTATGCACATGTAGTCACAAAGAAAAATGAAAAAAAAAGACTAGTAAGGCACATGCGATTCAACCTAAAGCAGATCGTCTACCTCCCAATCTCGATCAATATAAATGGAAGGTGGGCAACTAGCCAAAGGGACAACATCAAGTGCCGAACTAGGACATGCACCAAGCTCAACACTCTTTTTAGAAGATTTTTCATTTAAGCTCATGGAAGAAGAAAACAATGTATTCAACTCATCATGCACTTGTTCATCAATCTTTGCAATGTCAAAGTCATCATCTAAGTTAATCACAGCAGGAGGTCAAATAACAATTTCCATGCAATGTTCTTGTTTATGTTGTGGTGAGGTATTAGAACCATCATGCATTGCTTCAGGTAGGTTAGGATTTTGATTTTCTATGTTATGGTTATTTTCTTGAGTTTGCAATCTACGAGCAATAGTACAACACACATTTTTATGCTCCCTAGCAATTTGATTTCTTTTTAGTTTATTCTCATTTTTTTTTTTGTGTGAGAGTTGGTTTATCAATAAAATATTTATTCTCTTCCTTGGGAGGACTAGAAGAAACAACAGAAGGTTGGTAAACAACTTTCTCTTTAACTTTGTAAACTTGTTTGACTCTAGGAGGGACAACGAGATTGTTTTTATTATCTCGTGGTCTTGTTATCTTCTGAAATTGCACCCTAGCTAAGCTGTATGATTTAACAAGTTTAAGCTACAAGACTTAGCATTTCATAGAAACATGGGAAGACCTCTAAAGTTGTGGGTTACTTATAAATAGAGGTCAACCTCTAGACAAGGTCGACTTCCTATGGTGTCACCTAAACTACTGATTGTTCAGAGGAAAAGGGAGAAGGAATGCATAAAAATGAAAACTAAACCCTATGGTGATGCACTAAACATTACTTGGATTTGAAACTAGATTCAATACACTTGCTTGCAATGACTGAAGATAAACTTGCACAACTCATTTCTGTATATTCTTCAAAAGAAAATTCACAAATAGGTCCTAGTGCTTAAGGAAAATTTATTTCACATCCAAAAGTCATTTACACCCTTTGACACAATTTGTAACCTGCATAAACACACCTTCTACATATAAAGGTTCTAAAACTTGAGACAAAGCTACAAGGAAATAAACATTACCTCACTAATAACTTGATAAATTAGTTGACTAAACATAGAAATGCAAAGAACATGTAGGGAAAGCTTTCAAGTCAATAATATCCAAGGTCTTTACTGAATTTCATCTCCAAAACTGAGTTACAAAACTACAAAAATTTGTGAAAGAACTCCAAGAGTCACTATCTCCAAAAGCTGCATGAATAGAACTCCCTCAAAAATGAGTTACAAAAGAAACTATATGCTTCAACTCCAAATAGTTGCACTAAACAAGGAGCTAGAAGCTTCCATTTTTATAAGCCTTCAAAAAGCTTACTTCTAGCTATTAGACTTCATCCAAAAGAGTTCAAATAGTTTGAAAAGTCAAGTTTGACTTTGTCCAACATGATGACATTTCAAATTGCCCACAAAAAGCTCCTAATTGCTCCAAAAAGAAAAAATAAAGGCTCCCTATATGCTCTCCTTGTGTTGGAAAACTTAAACCAACCTCGTCCATATTTTTGGCATTTCATTAATCTCTTTCACATCTTTCTTAAAGGACTCCTTCAAAAAGTCTTCAAAAGAGGAGTAAATATCATATTTTTGCATGAAAATAGATATACATATACGATTTTAATGGTTTATAAGATCACCATGGAAATCATATACCTTACATTTTTTCCCTCCAATGCAAAAAAACATGAAATGGTCAAATTGACTGGATACATTTAAAAGATATATCAAAGGCATTTTAATTTGCATTTTATAAATAAAATTTATTTGAAGTGATTTATAATTTATCACTCAAATAAATTTCTACAATTTGTTTTAAAAATGCAAAATTAAAAGAGTTTTAACCAAATATAAAAGACTTATTTGATTAAGTCTTGTGAGATATAAAGATCATTCAAATATCAAAAGGCATAGAGATATGCCATGCATGGAATATGTGAATAAATTTTTTTCTAAACAAAAAATTAAGGTAAAATACCTCTTCTCCATCATTCCTTTTAGGTTATCAAACCCTAAAAACAAGAGAAAAAAATGAAATATCATTTCATTTTATCTTCATGAAGCTTCTTGAAGAAGCTTGGCCACCATTAGTGATAGTCTTTTTAGGTATTTTCATGGCGAAAATATGAAGATTGCAAAGAGGATTTTCTTCAACATTACTAGAAAATCGTGACTTTTATGCCTGGCTAAGCATTTATTTGTTGTTTTTATTTTATTTTTTAGAAATAAATGCTCAAAATCGAGCCATTGTTACAAAAAATGAAAAAAAATTCATACTCTTGTTTACCTCTGTCATTTTCATACAAATCTGGGAGATTACCTGTTGCTGGGTTAATCAATAGAAACCCATGCCTCTGTACATGATTCTTCTTCTATATAGGTCACAACCTTTGTGATTTCCTTATACATTTCTTGCAGATAAAATGGTACCTCCTATGTTAATCTTGATGGGTTTTCTATGCACATATTTGTTGCTCTTTATATGCATTCTAGGTCTACACTTTCTGCAGAAACAAAAGAGAAATACCTTCTTATTTCAGCCCTGGAGATACCAAGCCTATATATTTGCATCCTCTGAGAACTATTCTTTTTGAGGCTACAGCCATACCTTCTGTGATAAAAATTTTACTTGTTCCTGGGTATACCTCCTCTCACAGTGTTTCCTTCATTATTTTGAGCTTGAAAACCTGATGTATTTATATGGTCATTAAGTTCCAAAAATTTGAAGAAGGTTTGTATTTGCTTCACATAACTCCATATTCTGAAGTTCCCCCCCCCCCTAGTTCCAGTGATTGTTATCTCCTTCTATTTGTGACTACCATTAATAAACATTTGAAAAATCTAGTGGTTGTTTTCAACATCTGTCACAATATTATTATTGAGAAAAACTATTTCAAACATCTGCTTGTGCAAGAAAAACTTTGTCTACTCATATGTGTAAATAAATCCATTAAAATACTCATTGGCACTTCTCCAAAATTTTGAAATTTGGAAACGACCTACTTGTTTATGAAGCATGATGTATCTGAATTCTCTTCTTGACATTATTTGCTCACTGTAATTTTCATGACTAGAGCACAATACAATGACTCAAGTCATATAATAATGATGTTCATATCCATGAGCCAAGGTCTATTTTCTGAAAGTCAAGAAGTGTTATGCCATGTCACCTTTGGAGGATTCACTATTCTAGTCAGAGTCTTTATGATACTACTATCATATTTTCTTGTGATCTCATAAAACCATTAAGAGCTGGTTTTTGTTTAGAATTGGAACTTCACTATACTACCAAATAGCCTTTAACCTGCTACTTTATGCTTCAATAATTGACTTATGATATGCCTTGATATCTTCTTAATAGCTCTTAATATTTGATTCATTCTTTCTAGCATCTTTGATTGTATCACGACTCTACCCT
Organism: Sequoia sempervirens; assembly: GCA_007258455.2. Lineage (NCBI taxonomy): Eukaryota > Viridiplantae > Streptophyta > Pinopsida > Cupressales > Cupressaceae > Sequoia > Sequoia sempervirens. Next base: position 1,023,684,981 of record VDFB02281492.1, on the reverse strand, counting down.
AGAAGGCATTAAACTATCCTTACTAGTTGTTATTCATTATCTTATATCTAGCATGAAGACCTACTCCTTTCTTATAGGATTATATTCTTTTTGGATCATGATAATCAAGGTTATTTGTGCCTCTTGGTGATCACTCAAAAGATTCTCTTTAATGAGGTTTAAAACTATTTTCCTATGACTGTGAAAGAAAACCCTCTTCAAGGAATGACTGGAAGATTCTAAAACTCTCTATGGATAGATTTTCTATTGTCATACTTTTTTTGATGTACTTTAAATTATCTCTACTCATGCAAATTATGCCTTTGAATAAGGCTACATCTATGTTATGTCCTAGATAAAGATGAATTTCCCTTTTGAGTTATGTGATGAACACCACACAAAGCAACACACTGGGCTCAACCCTTGTGGGATCCATATTTATCCCACATGCTGAAATTAGATGAAACAAAACTCACTTTACCTGTATCTGCACATGAAAACAATAGGTTAGAAAAAACATATGCATGCTTTCGGTGTGTTTGATGACATGATGGCTTTCCTAGACAACTAAAGTATGCATTACTTATTTAATGCATTTGGAGATCAGTTTATATATGCATAGGTGTTTGTTCATGTAAGGTTTGAAATTTTTCATTGCTTATAGCATTAGTCTAACATTGTTGCTATTGTTTGATGCAGGAACTAGGAGCAAGGTGGAGCTAGGATGACAAAAAAAACTCAAGGAAGCAACAACACAAGATGACATAACCAAAACTAGTCATTCTCAGGAAATGATTGGTTTCCCTCCTCATATGCACAATTCTTTTACTTATTCATGTATATTCTTTTCTTCATTTGTATTGAATAAGTTAAATCTCATGACTTGTGTGAAATAATGTACATTTTTACATTCAATAAAGATTACTATTTTTTTTAGAAAAGATTTGAATCCTTCTTCTATTACATGCACTTGTATGATTGCAGTAATTTGTAGATGTAATAATTTGGATTATTTCATTTATGTGGTTGAATGTAATATAGGAAAGATAATTAAAATGTACCTCTCTCCTGATTTCTAAACACAAAGCTCAGCCTAATTGAGAAGGTAATGAAATTAGGTAACATTTTTGGTGACATTTGATGTGTGTTTTCCTGCTAAACATGAAGACCAGTTTCCTAGGCTTGTCCATTGGGCATGGAGTCATTTGGAAAACTCAAAAACAAACCTAGAGCAGCCTTGTAAATGGTTGTAACTCATTTGCAACTCATTGAAAAAGATCAGGTTACTTGGAAACTTATTGAAAATAGGAAAACTATATAAGGGAAACTACTTAATTTTGTTGGAACAAAACTTAGGGAATTGAAACTTTCAACTAAACCTATTTTAACCTTGCCTAACTAGTAAGAAAAAACTACTTAAACAAAACCATTTATGGGAAGACTGAAGTAGCTTCCCCTTATTCTCAATATGCAGTGATTTGCATGCATGATGGCAGCTAAAAGAAGACAATATATTCAGAAATGTTCAACAAGTTGATGCACCAATTCATGAAAATGATAAACATATTCAATTACCTCCCCAAACAGATCATATGTAATATTATTCAAGGGAGGATAAGTGAGTTGAACATACTCTTTTTTAGCTGCAAATGCATCTTTAATGTTATCTTTAGCTGTAGCTTCATGTGTGAGTGCATGATTGATCATTGGTGTTGTATTGGACTCCATCTAGGCTAAATATCTGATTGGACAACCCCTTGAAAAGAAAAAGCTTGAGCTTTCATTGCTGGCTGCCTCTTGTTCATGGACTGCCATTTTATCACCTCGCTAGCTGGGAAGGTCTAATCCCTGTGGCTAAATTGGTGGAAAAGTGGTAACTTCCTCAGTATGCTCATGCTTTCCCAAATGAACACTCATTCCTTCAATGGAGGAAGGAAAATGTCCAAACAATGAGGTGACTTCTTCCAACACACTTTCAATCAATACATTAGCTTCTGGCTCTTTTATACACCAGAAAGGAAGCTACTTATAATTCTCATTACCACATAAAGAATTACATTCCAAATCATTATTTTCTTCTTCAACGAAAGAAGACAATAGTTCAAGTGGTGATGCAGTCTCAAGCTCCTCTGCACAACAAAATGCAAGCTCCTCCAACCAGCTAAAACCTTGCAAATTAGTTTTACGAGGCTCCTCCTTTTGTTTCAGCACTTGTTCAAGTTTATGAACTTGCTCTTCAAGTTCATCATGAGTCTCAGCCTCTTTTGATTCTTTTCCATAAATCTTTGAACAAAACTGTTCAATTATTTCCATGCATGCCTCTTCAGAAAGCTCAACATTAGCCTTTTCAATTAAAATATGCTCAAAAATATCAAAGCTCTCAGCTTGGAGGATAGTATTAGGTTAATTTTTAGGCTCTTTTTCTTGAGTTAAGTCTCCATTGTCTTGTTGTTTGTCATCAATAAGCAACTCACCAACATCTTCTTGCTATTGTTCTGAAAGAGTTTCACCATCTTGGAGAGATTTTCTTTGTATTAATTGATACTCCTCCAAAGTCATTTGCAAAAAAATTGGAGTTTTAGTCTCCTCCATGCTGAGTGAGTTGTCTTGGTCACAGTTCTGCTCTTCTTCTGCAACAACTCTCTTTTTTTGAAACTCCCTTCAACCTGCCTCTTTTGAAACTCCTATATTAGTTGGTGCTGATAATCCAAGTAAGCTTGACTACTCTGTACCTGAGTAGACAACAACTTCATTTTCCCTTCCTTAGAAACTATCTCCCATTCAAGGCCCTCTTCAAACTGGATTCTTTTTGCTACTCTCTCTTGATCATAAAAGTAGGCTTGTTTAGCCATTTCTTGCTACTGCATAATGGTTTTTTTCTACTTCTTGATATTTACCAACATTTTATTCATGTGTGAGAACACTTTGCTAATATTAATAATCTTCATACAATCAAGATTTTGGCTCAAATCCCACAACATATGGTCAAACTGCTTGACCAAAACCAATACACTCTAATAAGGGTGTTCTTGAGGCTGATTATGTGAATAATCATGCTGATTGGCATCAATAACCTCCTCTCGAGACTGATTTTGATCATATATTTGCTGATACAAAGGTTGAGCAGGAGTGGGAGGGTAGGAAACATGATGAAAATACTGGTAATCTACTATTATAGGGTCATTTGACATAAAAATGGTAGGTTGTTCTGTATAATATGGTTGATGAGAGGACATGTTTGCATGACTCTGGAGGTGGATGTAGACAACTAGACATTGCAGAGATAAGACATGAAACATAGCAAGTCTAAAAAAAACCTTATTAATTGGTGCTGAAACCAATTGTTATGAGATTAGAGTCGCCAAAACTGCCTCCCAAGGCTGATATTATTAAGAAAACACTAGATTTATTGATATTTTGAAGTTCTCAATGATGCACTGGTACACTAAGTCACCATGATATGTTGATATTAACCTCTGAAAGGCATGAAACTTACGAGTTGCATATCAAAAACTAGTAATAAACATGTAATTTCCAAATTGTGTGTTCAGCAGTCCCACCGGGCATGCCAAAATTATTATCTACTAAAATTGCACCCTATTGAATATGAAATTCAATATTTTAGTGTAACATGGGAATACCTCTAAAGCTGTGGGTTACTTGTAGGTAGAGGTCAACCTCCGGAGAAGGCCGACTTCCTATTGGTATCACCTAAACTACTGATTGATGAGGAAAAGGGAAGAAGGATATGCATAAACTGAAAAACTATTCCTATGGTGATACACCAAAACTTCCTAGAGCTTGCATATACAACTTATATGCACAATTCTTTTACTTATTCATGTATATGCTTTTCTTCATTTGTATTGAAGAAGTTAAATCTCACAGCTTGTGTGAGATAATGTACATTTTTACATTCAATAAAGATTACTATTTTTTTAAGAAAAGATTTGAATCCTTCTTTTATTACATGCACTTGTATGAATGCAGTAATTTGTAGATGTAAGATTTTGGATTATTTCATTTATGCAATTGAATGTAATATAGGAAAGATAATTAAAATGTGCCTCTCTCCTGATTTCTAAACACAAAGCTCAGCCTAATTGAGCAAGTAGTGAAATTAGGTAACAGGTTTATTGAGGGAAATTGTAGGAGGTTGTTCTATAGATTGTTCTTGTATGTTTGGAAGTATTTTTGGTTCAATCATTATCTCATCAAGGATGGTTTGTTCAGTCATAGGTTGAGGCATGTTTCAAAGGGATAGTTTTGCTATTTTCTTTGCTTTGAATTTTTGATATGATTTGAAAAAGAAATCTTCACGAGGCTTGATAGGTTCCATAGGCTCAGGCCAAAAGCAATCTTGTGAAAAATTCCCTTTTTCTGAGACAAGGTGGAATCCACTATGATGCACAGTGAAGTTGTCATTGCCAAATGGAAAGTTTAGAAATTTATGCATAATCGAAGGGATGGCATTCATGGAGCAAAGCCATGGATATCCTAGCTTCACATGAAATTGGTTTGATTGTGGGATGATTCAAAATGAGATTGTTAATGTTTTTGGTCCCACTTTTAAAGGGAGATCTATCAAGCCTATCATAGGAAAATAAAATCCATTATGTGTCTTGATCCATGCTTTCATATTTTCATACGTATCTTGATATAGCTCATGCACATATAAGAATTCTTTTGTGATCACCTTCTCTCCATAGGAAAGATCAATAAATATCCCATTAGTGAGGTTATTATTGATTCATCTAGCTATCTAAAGAGGACCATCAAGTCCACGATTAGGTATGTCATTTTGTGAGAAAGCAATGTCAATAGGTTGTCTAGTCAATCCCTTACAAGGTCTAGATTCGATAAATTCTATCACATTCTCTATGGGACATAATTGCATATGATCATGATCCATCTTAACATTGTTCTTAGTTTCAGTAGGAGGATTGGTTGTGGCATGTATGTTACTATTGTTCAAGTACTCTTGAAGGAAGTAACTAAGGCTACAAATGATTTGTGTTTCATTTTTTATTTTTAAGAACTTTCCTTAGGTTTTGTATGATAGGAACTAAGCTAATTTCAATGCATTCACTAAGGATATGGGCTTGTAAGCCTTATAGTTATTCATCTAGCTTGTCAATGAAATCATTCACATTGATTATAGGAGGTGAAGCCATAGGTAATAAAGTATGTAAACTATGAGCTATGGAGGGTTGATTCTCAGCACTATGAAAGAGAGAGTTAGAGCTCCCAAGATCCATGATAAGTGAGAGATCACTAAATGACATGAGCCTCAAACTATGTCTTATAATAGTATTGTGAATAGGACACCAAGTTATAAAGCTCATGCAAATTTTACAAGCCTAGTTGCAAACCCTAGAATGGAAATGCAATAACCTAGAATGAAATACAATTTTTAGATTCTAAGCAATGCAATTTATTGATTAAACAATGCAATAAGCTGAAAATGAAATGCTTTGATGCAATTGTGAATTTTTAACAATGCACTAAAATGAAGCAATTTAAGATAAATGCAATGAAATTGATGAAACAACAAATCAGGAAACTGAAACAACAAGATAATGGCACCAAACAGAGGCTAAAAACTGAGATATTAATGTCCTAAAATTGTAGATCTATAACTCATAGGGACTCATTCGCCAGTAAGGGCGAATGGGTCTTGGTTAGGTTTTTTTGGGAATTTTCTATGGAATTCAAAGTCAATTTTAATGCCTTTTTAGATGCCAAAAGCTTCAGGTCAGACTTGATTAGGGACCTATTCGCCAGTAAGGGCGAATGGGTCTTGGTTAGGTATTTTAAAATTGTTTTCTATTGGTTTGTAAGATTTCAGATATATCTTTCAATTCCAGGTTGTAGATAGTGAAATGTAGCTTCAGATTTTTTAGAAATTCAATATAAAAAATGCAATAGAAAGATGAAATGCAAGACCTAGATTGAAATGCAATTTTTTTTTAAAATTTTCGAATACAATTGAATGAGATCTAAATGAGATGCAAAATGACTGATTTGTTTTTGTAATTTTTAGATTTAGAAAGATGCAAAAAAATGAAAATCTAAATCCTATATGATATGTAAGATTTCAATGCAAAAGAAGAAACCCTAATTCAATGCAAATCTAAATGCAATGAATGAAATATTTTAACTTAATATGCTATGAAATACTGTAAAATTCAGAAAATTGCAATGTTGAATGAGTCGGGTTCACCAAAAATGATTAGGGTGAAAATAGGATCCACCCTAATGTGTGAACAATTTGATGGATCACTTATTTTTCAAAGGGATTAATCAATTAGATTATGTAGAATAAGATGCTAATAACAAAAAAAAATGCAACCTAACTATTATAGCAACTATGGGGGATGTTTGTAGAGCATAAAAAGTTGTGTACCTAGCCAAAAAATTGTTTTTGAGCTATGGCAGACTAATTCTCCTTCAGGGGTGAATAGGTCCTTTTAGGGTTTCAAAAAATTGATTTTAGGATCCTATACTTTGATATCTGCACTCTTGAAATCCTGGTTAGCAAGTTCTAGAAGGTTGTAGTTAATTATGTAGAGCTCTTTCCATGATCTTGCACTTTGAATGATAACTTTCGCAACTTCCCAAACTTTGAAATTTTTTCTCCAAATCTTTCTCAACTGGATCTTCAACCTGTAAATATACAATCACACACTCAAGGGAAACAAAACTTGTTCATTTTTTAGTGAATGGGTGTTTTCCTTAGTCAAACCCCTTGTAGGTAATTAAACCAAATGATTAAATGAATGTTCAATGAAGCATGAACATGAAATAATGCAAATGGTGCCACCTTGGATTATGTCTTGTGAATCAAATCTGCAAACAATCGTGGAGTGTCCATGAAGAATGTAGATCTTGGATGTACGATGATGCTTTGTAAATGGATCCTCAATGCAACATTAACTTCTTAGCTCAACACACATGAATGCATTAAACAATTGATATGATGATATGACTTTGAATTATTACAATAAACACTTGAAATTTTCCTTGAAATGCCTTATGAATGCTCTTGAAATGCTCTTGTAGAATCCAATTTTCTATAATTATTCTCTTATAAAATTTATAGGAGAAATAATGTGAATTAACCCCTTACTTATACTAAATTAGGAGATTAACCCTAAAATTCAAAGAATTAAGGCGGGCACCAGATTTGGAAAGAAAGATAATTAAATTCCTACCAGAATGAAATTCAAAAATAGGGGTCTCATTAAGGGATGACCCATTCGCCACCAAAGGCGAATGGGTCATGGCTAATTTTCTAGGACCAAGCTTCAAGGAGCTAAAAGAAGGCCAAAAACCCATTCCAGATCAATTGAGAAAGGGGGGTCCTATTAAGGGAGGACCCATTTGCCATCAATTGCAAATGGGTCTTGGCTCAACTTACTGTTGCCCTATTTTTTCCTACGAGCTCAATCAGGCAGGGCAATCTGTGTTTCAGGTGTTCATGAAGGCCAAATGGAGACATTTTTGTACATGATTAAATCATACCCCTGATGCATTTCTCAAGGAACTCAGTTGGAAAGTCCACCTCAGTCAAGTTTGGCATAAAATTCCTCTAAGGAGAAAGTCGGCAAGACCTTCTAGTTGTCTTGCCGACTAGCAGGGGTTCTATTCATTTTGAAATGTCCCAGTTGGCTAGATATTTTAATCGCTATGAGGTTTTATATCTCCCTCCGCATGGGAAATGATCTTGTCGAAAGTTGTTCATGAGGTTGGAGTTGGTGAAGGAATTTGAGTTCGGGGAGATGTCTTGCCGACCTAAAGAAGTCTCGTCTATATAGAATGTCATTGGGGAGATCTCACCGAGAGATATTGCCTTCGCCGTGACGTCTGGCCAAATCAAGGAAGTCTTGGTGAAAGGAGACATCATCGATGTGAGGTCTTGCTAACTAAGTAGGGTCTCGTTGAAATAGGAGGAGCTCGACAAAAGGTATCATTGACCTGGTAGGGTCTTACCAACATGGAATGGTGGTCCTAGAATGTTTCACCGAAATTAAATGGCCTTGGGAGGACATCTGGCTGAAGGGGTAGGGTCTTGTTGAGGGATGGTGCCTTTGGTATAAGGTGGTGAAGTCTCGGTGACAGGGGCTAGTGAAGGGGTAAAGTCTCACTGACAGGGTGGACTCTTGCCGAAGTGAAATGGCGTTGGGGAAAGATTTGAGCCTAGCAAAAGGTCTCGCCAACCGAGAGATGTCTCCCCGACAAGAAAGGAAGTCTCGGTGAAAGATTTGAGTTTTTCATAATGTCTCGGCGACCAAGCAGAGTCCTGCCAAAAAAATTATGTTCGGCGAGATGTCTCACCAACACAGAAAGGTCCCGCCGAAATATAATGAGCTTAGGGAGAATGGAAGAGCTCATTGTGACGTCTGGCCGACCTGATGGGGTCTTGCCGAGATGAAATGAGCTCATCGAAGGATCTTGCCTTCGGCATAAAGTCTTGCCAATAGTGATCAACTTGCCCATGGAAATGAATATCGGTAGGACTCTTAGCGCTTGCTATGACTCTTGCCAAATGCGGATGTCTGGGTGATGAAATATGGATATCGGTATAACTCCTATAGCTCAATATGAAGTCCCGTCGACAGTCCCAAGCTATGCCAATAGCTGCTATGTGGTGCACTCACATCGAGGAGACACGATTAGTGTCTCACCGACATGCGATTCTGATGAAGCAACCTCTGACCATTTGGAAATCTATGTGGTGTGAGTTCAACCAATCCAAAGGAGCTAAAGACATACCATGGGCAGTTTGACTGTTGTGAATATCCTTGTGAGGAAGATCAACAAAATGTAAGCAACAGGGATCTGCTCTGAGATCAAAAGTGATGGAGTAGCTCGGTGAAGCAATGGTGTGGAAATCTTATGGGAAAAATATGATGCTGTTTCCAGAAGAGGTCAACTTACAAAAGAATCTAGAATAGGAGAAGAACAGAAAGGATGAGACCACAAGGACAACTGGGATGTCGACTGGCAAGAGTGGATCAACATTTATGATAGCACTCAGAAGAATTCAAAGTAGCCCTTCAAGGAAGTTCAAGGATGGACACAGAGGCCAGAAGTAAATGCAAGTATTCCATAAGATCTGAAGGCTTCTCCTGAGGGCGATCTGTCACCGACATGGACACGGGGATGCAACATTAACTTCATTCAAAAGATCTAAGGGAAGATTTTTTCTGAAGGCTGATATTTTTGTAAGCCCTAGGGGGCTGGGACTTTGATATATATGGCTTTTTTTCCTCTTTGTAAAGGAGTTCAGATGATGCATTCTGGAGAGTTAGTGATTTTTATCAAATCCTTCCTCAACTGATGTATGCTTTGTAACTCATTTGGATTTTGAAATATAAAATATAGAGGTTACCTTGGAAACCGGTGTTAGTGTTCATACTACTCTCATTTTTTGTCTTTCAGATTATGCAAGTTTTGAACTGTGCTTTTCTAAGTCTACATTCATACTTTAAAGTTGTGAAATTCATCTTTCCTTCTTATATATATATGTAGATTAAGACTTTTCAAGAATGATGCATAAGTTCACAAAGGTTATGTGGAGTAAATGAAATAGCTATCATTAGTTTTCCAGTGTATGTTCATCTTGTTTTTTTTTATTTCATGATTTATGTCAGTTCGGTGTATCACCATAGGGATTAGTTTCTACCATTTTTGTTTTTCTTTAAGCATTCTCCTTCTCCCCCTTTTCCTTTACAGAACTAGTAGTATAGGTGATACAGCTACCAAATGAAGCCGACCTTCTCTGGAGGTTGACCTCTGTCTACAAGAAACCCACATCTTTAGAGGTCTTCCCAAGTTATGCTGAGGTGTTGAACATCAGGTTCAATAGGGTGCAATTTCAGTTGCTAACACTAACCAAGGCCAATTTTTTCCCAATGAAATAATTTGATATTTAATTTATGATTTTTAGGAAAGATCTTTGGGAGGTGTCAAAATTAAGGCCTAAAAGGGGGCTAATAACTCAAGTTAATCCACAATGAATTAGGACCACCTAGATAAATGTGAAGGTCCTTAAAACACCTTACAACACTTAAATATGGTATACATTATGCATATTTTTATTTAGAAAGGGGCCCATTAGGCTTAATTAAGTAAATAAGTCCTAGAAAAGTGTGAAAGTGTGTTACAACACTTTACAAAACCCTTGTAAAGGACTAATTAAGGCATGTTTTAGTCAAATGAATGTCCTAGAATAGTGTGAATGTGTACAATACATTACAACACTACTCCAAGACATCATTAATTTAGCTTTAATGTCAATTATCAGATCAAGCAATAAAAAGGCTACTTTTTCTATTACTACAACATATTATAGACATGTTGAATCTGTTCTTTATTTCTGTATATCCTTTGGAAAGATTGAATGCTATTGTCTGATTATGTGGTAATACCGTGAATTGCTAAAATAGGGAAGAATTATGTTTATTTATTTCAAATTGGAAGGAACTATATAATACTCCATTTTTGTGTAAAGTTTTATTTAAAGTGTTTGTACATACTTCATATTAAGGAGTGATTGTGTTCATTATTATTATATACTAGGAAATGAAGATGCTTAAGTAGCTAGCTATGAAGTAATTTGTTACGAACTGTTTGTGGAAACCGAACTATAGGTAGCTCATAGGCTCTCATTCGATTAGTTAATTTTATGTTGGGAGTAGCTTATGTGTAGGAATCTACTTAGTAGATATGTTATAAACATAAGAGGAATAGGTTGTTCCTGTGGTTAAAGATTATCTCATGAAGGGATTTTATATGCATAGTGTACAAATGATCTTGAGACAAATCGAGGTAGGGAAGTGTATGTGATCTAGAATGACTTTTTATATGAAAAATTGGCTAAAGTAGTGTAATTTACCACTGGTTACATTGTCAATTTCACTGTGTACCTTTTATGCATGCTAGATCATGATTTCCATACAAGTTATGATGTATACAAGTTCTAGTCATGTAGGGCACAACACTAAGTTCAAATAGGCCACAATTACGAGGTTATCAAACCAACTTCTTCATTGAAGGGCCATCTTACTGTATGTGGTAGATGTGCAAGGGATCACATAAAAGTCCATGGTTGGTGGAAAAGCACTTGAGTGATGCTTCCCCTCTTCAGTTGGCATCCAAGGTTTGAGGGAATCTTCCTATATCATTCTACATCTATTGTCAAAGGAAGCTTAGAAGAGCTATGTATGTTTTAATTGTAATCAATCTATGATAAGATGTAAATGTCTACATTATGAATGAAATCAATGTTTGGATTATTGTTGTTTTGCATGTGCTCATTACATCTCTCTTTGGAAGATTTTTTTTTATTGCATTGGGAAATGTACCTAATTTATTTTTTTGAAGGTAAAAATTAGAGAATTTATCCTTGTAGAAAAATTGGAATGTTACATAGTGGGTCTAGTTAGAGAACAACCATAAGTCATAACACACACAAAAATATTTTTTGACCAAATGTGTACCATTAAAAGTGTATCATGATATAAATATTCATGGTAACCTTGAGTTAGAATAATGTGGATAAAATGGAAAGTCAAGTGAGAAATTAAAAGATCAAAATGATAAATGAAAGAAATAGGAATTTTTTTTTTAACTAACATGTAGTAATGTTACGTCTTGCTAAGGTGTGAAAAGACTACGAGATGAAAAGAGAAATTGTTGGAGTAATTAGCACATCACTTGATAATTAATGATTAATTAATTATCAAGTGATGTCCTAACTACTCTAACACCCCCCCTTAAGATCAACTTAGGGAGAAATTGAAAAATCCTAATGTAGAATGAAATGATGGATACATGGATGGGTTCTGGATACAAGTCCTAATAAGGTAACCATGTACAAATAAATAAATCTCTCATAACTAGAGAAAAGGAGAAAACCACATGGGAAAGGATTAAGCTAAATATAGGTCAAGTTGTCTCATTGTATGAGATTAAGACACTTGCCACAATCTAATGCAGTCCTCATCTAGGGTTTGCTTTTTTATGCTTTTATAAGCACACACATTCATTATAATCATTCAATTCTGATTAGTACATTGCACATATTAGTAGACTTTCTTGATCAATCTCTCTGAAGGTTGCATATCATAATAATTTATTTTATTTCTCATTTGTGATAGGTGTTTTGGTTGTTGAGGATCACTAGGAGCTATGGGGTTCACTAACAACTCCAACAAAAATTTCATAATAAAAAATAATGTGATGATTATATGTTTCCAAGATTCATGTAGATTTCTATGGGTTTTCATTAAAATTGTATGTTTTAAGCGTGTTGCTTGAATGTTTGAAATTACATACTAATGTTTGGTGTTTTCATTTACATTTATTAATGTATTTTGTGGGAAGCTCCTAAAACTTTTTTATTATTGAAGGTTCACTAATTGATCCAAAAGGCATAAAGAAAAAATTACTAGAATGTAGGATTTTAGTTAGCTACCCCTAATGTATAACATGTCACAAAATACAATGGATGAAAGTACAAATTAATGGCATGGAATATGACTGGGAATTGATGAGGATTTATAGTATGGTGAATTGTGGTTTATTACACATGGTTCCTACACAAATTTTTCACCATGGTACTTGTGGATGGTACCACTAGAGGTGATTTTCATTAGGGGATGACTTTTATATTTACTATTTTTATTTTTATTTTTATATTTTTTAGATTTATCATTTTTTTTGTTGTCTAAAATGGCCGTTGTTCATAGGTTTTCATAAAAATTATTTCCCCAAAGTACCACAGAAATAATTATCACCATAGGGTTACTTTTCTCTTTAATTTTTTTTATTTGTTTTTTATTGTTTCATTTGACATATTCTTATAGTTAGGTATGGAACCAGTTGAGCTACACAATTTTGATATTTACATCAATATTTTTACACTTAGAGGTAGTCAGGTGATATGCTCCTAAAATATACATGGTAATGGTGAAATATGGGGTTAATGAATTAATCTCAAATTTACCTTTCTTGTCTCTATCCTAGGTATTTATCTAAATTTTCTTAAGGACAAGATTAGCAATATCAAACTCTCAAGATTTGATCTTATTATTGTAATTCTAAAGAAGGTAGTTCTAGTATGACTAATGGTTAATGATGGTATTGTTGTACCATTTATTTTGGAGTTCTAACTCATAAAAGTATACAATATGATACTCCTCATCATCAATAAAGATTTGTAAGGAGGCACATTGATCTCAATTAGTAATATGGATTTAGAGTCAAAGATGATGGTAAAAGGGTAAAAGAGTGGCGATGGGATACAATAACTATGATGGTGCATCAATTAAATGTTCATTCTATTGATATGATATATATTTATTTAAAAATTGGCATGCATCCTAACCCATGGTGTCCAATAGTAGCCTATTAATATTTTTTTTGGCTAATAAAATATATCACTAGTGTGTACACCATAGATTCTATCATGCACCTACATTACTATGAGAGAAGCCTCTTCCATATTAAGGCATATAATGCACCATCAAATCTCTTTCAATAGAATAACCCACCAATGATGGTAAAATAGTATGAGGGACATAAAATGGCTTTGAATTCTATGGAAGATAGGTTAGGTTGTAAGGTTGGTTAATGGAGGTAACCATATATATGATGGTGCTAGTGACTATTGGTAACAAAAAGTTCATATATGAGCTCTAATTCAAGGAATTCATACATGAGGACCATAATGCTCTCAACTAAGAATTCACAATGCTAATTGTTGAATAGGAAAATTGGGAAAAAATAATGACTCATCAATAGTAAACACAAATCTACCTAAATTCAAGCCATAGAGACCCTAATATAATAATGAAGCACAAGATGGAAAACAAAATTGAAATAATAAAGAAAATACACCTCAGATCCAATGCCAAAGTTGATTATCCTTCATTGTTCTTCTTACTTTTTCTTGTGGGTATGTGCAAGATCATCATGGAAAAAATAGGCCCTTAAGTGGCAAAAAATTTAGAAAATTCAGAGTTAGGCAACTTGACGTAAAAATTTTCCCATGAGGGCGTGGTTCGGTGGTCAAGTCGCTTGGTTGTAGTGACAGCCACCAGGGTTCAAACCCTCGCTGGGTCAAAGTGCTCATAGGCCTTATGCCTTCACTAGGCCTTTGCACTTGCAGGTTTGGTTGTTTCTTGTGGTTTCTTGTACCTGTTTCATAGCTCTGTTCAAAAGTGTTTACCCCTAATAATATGGGTGCATTGCACCTTTTAGAAAATAAAAAGAAACTTGACATAAAAATTTGAATAAGTTATCTATATTATTTCAAAAATATGTAAAAATAGAATTTGTAGCAAACTGAATGTAGTTTCTAAACTACTATGTTTTTTTTTAAAAAAAATCTATTTGGTGAAAATTTGAAATTTCAATGCAGTGGTACTTAAATTTCAGGGAAAAAATAAGTAGGTGTCTGTCTAACCACCCTAACCACAATAAAATGATAATATTTTTTTATAAGATTTTATATATAAGTAGAGGACTCATGCCATGATGTGATGCATATTTTTTTGTAATTTTTTTCGAAGTAAATAATTAATTATGAATTTTTTATTACAACTTTTTTAAGAATATAAAAAATCATATGTTTGACCACCTTAACTTGGTCAAAACTTCATGAAATTCAATTTTTCTCTTTTTAATCCTATAGTATGTGAAGCATAGAATGTGACACATGTTTTGGATTCAAAAAATGTGATACCATTTGAAAGCTATAGATGTTTTTCAATTAGCCTATCAATCAGGACTTTAGTCATAATTTGAATAGAAAATGAATAATAATTACTTATTAAATTCAAAGTAAAGAATAATTTATATCGGTGGAAAGCTGAGAATCTCCTTTAAAAACTCTTTTCATTTCATCAATTTTGGGTTGAAAAATAGTCGTCATCCACATACCCATCATATTGCCACTTTTCGGCCCATCATATCCTTCACATACCCTTGTTTCCTCTCAGATTTGTAGTGTAAAATATTGGCAATAAACTCAATGTAGATGTAAACTAGCAATATCTCAAGATGAATGATATGAGTGATAGAAAAATATTAAATATTATGGTTTTTCAAGATGAATTATATGAGTTATAGGAAAATATTGAAGATTGTCATTTTTCAAGATGAATGATATGAGTGATAGTAAAATATTAAAGATTTTGGTTTTTCAAGATGAATGATGTGAGTTATAGCAAAATATTGAAGATTGTGGTAAACCTTGAAATGGAATTCATAGGTTAATTTTATAGGAATTCCAATTCAAATGAATAGTGAGGATTGAATGATGATGTATCATGATCAATGGATGTGATTAGTTGAGAGGAAAATAGATATAGATGTGAAGATGAGACCATCATCAAAGAAATTAGGTGAGAGATAGGGCTTGGGTAAGAATACATAAATTAAATAATTGCAACAACTAATTAATTTAGGAGACGGAAAATAAATAATTAAATAATTAAAAATAATTATTTAATTATAGAAGAGAAGTGAGACATGAAATATTAAATAATTGAAAACACTTATTTAATTAAGAATGGAGGGAAATGGTAAATAATTAAATAATTAGAAAGAATTATTTAATTATAGATGAAGGGAAATGATAAATAATTAAATAAATAAGGATTTATTTAATTGTAGAAGAAAAAAGATAATGAATAATTAAATAATTAAAAACAATTATTTAATTATAGAAGAAATGAGGGAAAATGAAAATGAATAAATAAATTATTTAATTATAGATGATAAAAGAGAGTAATTAGTCACGCATTTAAATAAATAAAATTTATTAATTAATCCAAAAAAGAATAAAGATAAAGTGAATTAATTTAATAATTAAAAATTATTTAATTAATAGAAGAATGCTTCATTAGGAAATAATTAATTAATTAAAATCATTTAATTATGTAGGAAAGGCTCAAATTAGTGAGAAAATGTTGCTTGCAAGCTCGGGGCATTTTTTGGTGTCTACATTATTCCCCTCTTTGATACAATGTGATTTTGAGTATTGTGTCAAAGAATAATCAAGAAAATCTAGCTCTTGACCTACCCTAGTATGCCCTGGTTAAGGCGAGATAGCTTGATGCCCCCTCAAGAAATTTGATAGATTTATGAAAAATTCCAAAAAAAATGGCAAGTTTATTGACAAGGTTAATTTGATGTGTGCAAGTACGAGGACTGATAGAAGAAATGTTAACTAGAAGAAAAGGTTAGTAAGAAGTGAAGAATAGTTAGATATAATTGGAATGGATGCAATGAAATGAATTGATATGAGATCTTGTTGATAGATTTTGAGCTCTAATTCTAATGCATGATTATCATCATAAATCATTTTATTATGGAAATATATAATGGAAACCAAGTTATGACATAGACCAAGTTGTGATATATATTATCCCTTTGCAAAAACACACATTACAGACAAGGAATGCCATGACGCATACTAGTGACAATAGAACCTTGTCAGAATATGTGAGGAAGTAACCACAAATCATGTTAGTCTTGATGCAAGAAAGTGTTAGATGAACTTTAACTTGCATAGGATATTTTATTTTTTCAAATGGAACCACAACCGCACACAAGGATCCTAGTTGCCCTAGTCATATTTCCAAGACAAACCACAAATAGAAATCAAAGAGAAAAAGATCATGATCCATTATCACTCCTCCAATCACTTGTTGACTTCCTTGAGGTGCATAGTAACATGACCAAAGATAAATCAAATAAAAAAATATAAGACTAACTGGACAAAACAAGTCAACAACCAGTTAGATCTTCTTTCCAATCAATGAATGTTTGTATGATAGGATTTTGGATAATGATAACATCTGGTTTCAAGAGAGGAAGCATGTCATATAAGATGTCAAAGCTAGTTTTGAAAATGCAACATCTTTTATAAGAAATTTTGATAGGATTATGTCTAACTTCAAGAATTATACACCATGTATAAAATGTTGAGTCTAGTTTCGAGGATGCAACAACCTATATAAGACATATGGTAGCTAATGGATGAAATCTAGTTTTAGAAATACATGTATAATATGTCGAGTCTGGTTTTGATGATGCAAAATTCTGTATAAGACTGTTGATGGTGGATAAGGATCATTGATGTTGATAGATACTTATTATTAGGCAATTGAATGGTTAGGATTAAAGACTAGTTGGATAGTTTATCTGTGTTTTGAGATAAATGTTAAGCTCAATCCTCTACAAGATGTATATTTGTGTCTGATCAAAGTGTCAACCTTAGAAAGGAACAATTTATTATGAGACATGGATAAGGATAGATAGCACCTAAGGGATAGACCTAAGCCCCGGGGGTCATCGATGATGGCCTTGCCTACATGAAGTCATAGAGGTAACATAGTTTGAGTGACCTTGACAATGGATAGTTTATTATGGAAAGCAGGTTATGGTAGATGAAAATTTTACTATAAAATGCCTTAAAGGACTAACCTAGGCCTTGAGGGCTCATCAATGATGGAATTTCCTACATGAAGTCACAAAGACAACGTAGTTCAACAACTTGGACTAACACATATTGTTTTTTGAAAGTTTTTGATATTTTACAACTATTTTGGAGTTTTTGAAATTTTTGATTTTTTGCAAGTGTTTTTTGTGTTTGGAATATTTTGATTTTTTGTAAGTGTTTTTTGTGTTTGGAATATTTTGATTTTTTTGGATTTTTCAAGGAATATTTAAATGTTTTTGGATTTTTGAAATTTTTGATATTGTTTTTTTGGATTTTTGAAATGTTTTGATTTTTTTTTTTTGATTTTTTGAATATATGAATTTTTAGACGTCTAGATCACTCATTGAGGTAAGTGACATATATAAGAATTTATTTCCAAGCAATATTTATTCACTTGCCCCTAGTGTCTAGCAAGGAATGGAACATTATGACAAGATGAATGGACTAATAAAATGAAAAATAGATAGGTGAAGGATGGAGGTAACTTATTATGGAATGGAGATCCCATTTGATTTCCAAGGACTAAATCACAATGGGATAACATGTTTTTTGCAAGATAAGAGGTTAGACATATGGCTATGGTGGTAATGAAAGTGTGAATTAAATGGTATGTGGTCCCAAGGAATAGATATGTCAAGAGTTTTCCAAAAACATATTTTGAAGTATATGCCCCTAGGTTTTTATCAAGATCAAGGGATGGATCTAGATAGGATATAGATAAGATATGGATAAAATGGAAATAGGACATGAATAGGATAAGCAAGATCAAAGATGGAAATAAGACATGGATAAAATAAGCAATAGAACTTGAAGGGCATGCATAAGGTGAAGTAGATACGTGACATGATACTTATAGAGATCCTTAGCCCTATCAAGATCAAAAGTGAAAAAAATGGAAAGATGAATGCAAGTAGGGTAATGGATAGGAGATGAGGGATAAAGGGGAATTTGGTAGGTAGGATAGCATGGATGAAACTTGCCACCAAGTGTTTTGTGCTAGAGGATAATAGATTACACATGATTCCTATTTGTCAGATTTTCATCATGGTACCTATCCAAGGTGCTACAAGAAGTGATTTTAACCATTGGAAAAATGATTTCTCTTTACTTTTTTTTCTTTTTCTTTTTCTTTTTTCTTTCATTTTTTTCATTTTTTTTCATTTTTTTCTATTCTTTCTTACCATGGCAACTAAAAGTATGTCCATAGATGTTGGTAGGGTGATGTCATGATGGTAAATATTTATGTAAAGTATTGGATTAGAGGAAGATGATGGGGGATAAGTGGTGGATAATGGATGGGATATTGGAAGACTTGTGGGTGCATGGATGGGAATGTTGGAAAGGTCAACATTGGCACACACCTTGAAGGGTGGTGGAGTTGTGGAATAGAAGTGGACTTTATATTTTGAGGTTTAGATGGAGGAGTGCATGTAAATTCACTAGTATAAAAACAACAATATATGACTAAATAAACTACTAAAAATTGCATATAAATGACTAATTTTGGTCACGTGACCATTAGTAGTTTATTGTCGGTCATTTATAACGTGACCAAATTTATGACTAAACTATTTTAGTCATTTATCTAGTCATTTATTTAGTCATTGATTTGGTCATTGATTTGGTCATTGATTTATTCATTGATTTAGTCGTTAATTTAGTCATTGATTGTTGTTAACTAGTCATTTATTTAGTCATGGTAGTGATTTATTTAGTCATACATTTAGTCATTAATTTAGTCATTGATTCTTGTTAACTGGTCATTTATTTAGTCATGGTAGTCATTCATTTAGTCATTAATTTAGTCATATATTTAGTCATTAATTTAGTCATATATTTAGTCATTAATTTAGTCATTACTTTAGTCATATATTTATTCATTATTTTAGTCATGGTAGTCATATATTTAGTCATTGTAGTCATATATTTGGTCATTGTATTCATTTATTTTAGTCATAGTAGTCATTGATTTAGTCATTTATTTGAGTGAATCAATAATTCAAGTTATAAATCAAATCTAACTTAATCAATTCTCAAAAATTTATGCACATAAACTTCAAATATCATAGATATTCAAATGTTTTTTTTGTATTGGATTAAGATGAAAAAAATAATACAATCAATAAACAAATTTATGCATATAAAGCTCAAATATCATAGATATTCAAATTTCTTTTCTGTATTTCATGATAAAAAAAATATACAAATAGCAAACAACTGCATAACCAAAGGAATTACAAACAACATACAACTGCATAAACAAAGATCCAAGAAATACATCCTTTATTGCACTCTTGGTTGCCATGGAAGACAAATCCAAGATACGATACAAATGCTACAAACATTGAAGGGAGAAAAGACATGAAAATATATAGTAAATGTAGTTATATTATTTGTGGTGCATATATTGCCCGATTCAGAGTAGCCTTGCCCTCCCATTCTATCTAGACAACCCTTGAGAGAACATTAGAAGGATTTGAATGAGGGTATGTGTAGGATCATCATGGAAAAAAAAAGGCCCTTAAGTGGCAAAAAATTCAGAAAAATCAGAGTTAAGCAACTTAACATAAAAATTTGAATAAGTTATCTATATTATTTCAAAAATATGTAAGAATAGAATCTGTAGCAAATTGAATGTAGTTTCTAAACTACTAGGTTTTTTAAATCTATTTAGTGAAAATTTGAAATTTCAATGCAGTAGTACTTAAATTTAAGGGGAAAAAATGAGAAGTAGGTGTCTGTCTGACCACCCTAACCACAATAAAATGATAATATTTTTTATAATATTTTTGATATAAGTAGATGACTCATGTCCAGATGTGATGCATATTTTTTGTAATTTTTTTCCAAGTAAATAATTAATTATGAATTTTTTATTACAACTTTTAAAAAATACAAAAAACTCGTATGTCTGACCACCTTAACTTGGTCAAAACTTCATGAAATTCAATTTTTGTTTTTTTAATCCTATAGTATGCGAAGCATATAATGTGACGCATGTTTTGGATTCAAAAAATGTGGTACCATTTGAAAGCTATAGATGTTTTTCAATCATCCTATCAATCAGGACTTTAATCATAATTCAAATAGAAAATGAATGATAATGATTTATTAAATTCAAAGTAAAGCATAATTTATATTGGTGGAAAGCTAAGAATCTCCTTTACAAAGCCTTTTCGTTTCATCAATTTTGGGTAAAACAAAAAGTCTTCAGCCACATACCCATCATATTGCCACTTTTTGGCCCATCATGATCCTGCATATACCCATGAGAAGGATGGAAACTTCCTATCTAGAAATCTCACTAGCCATGGTCAGATGAAAGTAAAGAGTGCATGTTCACCTCTCCAATTTGATGAGCTCCAACCTAAAAATAAGGTTTCAACAATGGTTTTAGAATATGTTTATTAAAATGAAAATACAATTATTAAAATGAAAATAAGATATCAATGAGGAGAAAAAAGGAATTAACCGTATGCATACATCCCATCAACTGTCAAGAAAAGATTAGAAAGAGTTAAGTTCAATATTTACATTTTAGAAAGCCAATCTAAAATAAAGATTAAAGAACTTCCCAATTTATCATGTATTTTTGATTAAATAAAAATAGAGATTATGATAATTGCATATTGATATTACAAATATTAGTTATATTACTACATATAAAACTCATAAAGCTCATTTAGTAAGCAAAATATCATATGCCCATTAAGATATAGAAGAGCTAGCTATTTAAGATATGGACCAGTTGTTGTGTTTTAAAGCTAATAAGAACTAGAGAGAGTGTATAAATTCATAAGAGCAAGCTATTTAAGAGAGGGAAATTTTAACAATGGATCTTTCAAGTAGAATTGTGTTACTTGAAATAAAATTGGTTCTTTCAATTGAAATTTAGGAGATCTAGTCTCCTTCTTTTCCCTTATTACTCGTTTTCCTAGCCAACCACTAGTTCCCTTCAAACAATATGCTGGGTATGTGACAGTAGACAGGAAATATGACCGTGCTCTATTCTACTATTTTGTAGAAGCAAAAAAGAATCCAAGCTCTAAGCCTCTTGTGTTATGGTTGAATGGAGGTAATTATGCAAATATTGTAAGCAAGATAGATGATATATAATATAATGATTATATATGCCTAGAATTCTAGAATTTGAATGATTTGTTGGATTTAGGAGACCCGAATACATTTGACATAAAAATTTGTGTTGTGTATATATTTATACCAATATTTTCACTAATAAGAAAGTAAGCACCCAACCAAATTCCATATTGACACGAAGATATTCCATTTAATTTGAATTTTTTTAGATGTGTCAAGTCCAAACAATTTTCAAAAGCAGAGATTTATGCGTTGGAGGGCCTGGCTATTCTTCACTGGGAGTGGGAGTTTTCTCAGAGAATGGACCATTTCAGCCTAGAAAAAAAGTACTAGTGGAAAATGACTATAGTTGGAAAAAAGGAACATACCAATTTTGAATTTTTCTTAGTTCATTGAAGTTTAAGTGATTTCATTACATTATACATTCTTCATAATTTTTTTGTAGGGAAAGATACTGAGATTCTTAAACTGCAATATTTCTACAACTTGTACAATGTTTTTGCAGAAGCCAATGTTCTTTATCTAGAGTCAGCGACAAGAGTTAGCTTTTAATATTCTTTAAACACAACTTCATTTTAAGAAGGTGTCAATGATTGAAGAATAGGTGGGTTGTATTCAACATGGCTAGTAGTTAATTATAGGCCTCTCAAACAGTTCTTGAGTTGAGTCTGCTCTCATGTTATGTTCACAAAACTGGATAATCTTGTCTTTTTCATACGATGGTTTAAGAATTTTCTAGTCTACAAAATGAGAGATCTCTACTTAACAAGCGAAAACTATGTAGGTAATAATAATTAGAAGATATTATATATAAAAATTAAAATTGATCTAATTTACAACCTTTTAAATATTGTATAAATTGGCACTCAATTTTTTATATTATTTCCTCTTCAATATAACATCTGTAATTTTATTTTTTAAATTGTTAAAAGCATACAGTCCATACTTAAGAACCATTATAAGTGATGTGAGTCGGCATAATTTTTTCACAATTCATGTAGTATTTGATTTTTTTTTTTGAAATTAACTTTGTATGTATTTATATCAACATTTCGGATCATGTGTAGCAATCTATTATGAAAATTTGAATTACAAACATAATCTAAAATAGAGACCGTGGCAGAAGTTACAAGAGGACTGATGCACAACTATATCAATGATACTCTTAAACTGTAGAGTCACAAAATAAAAATAAAAATTGTACAATATCAATGAAATCCAACAAAATAAGTGATGTAAATCTACAGTTGACACACTTTCTGACTTGTGTGACATTTAAACTGGGCAATACTTATCAGTTTGAATTTTGTTCAAGCATTTTCTTGAGTCTATTGGCCATTAACTTTGAATTGTTTAAAACAAGGCACTACATTCCTCAGCTAGCAGAATGTATGCTATTGTACAACCAAAAATATAAGATCTTCAATCTAAAATGGGTTGTAGTATGTCAAGCCAAAACCATCACTTCAAGATTTTATTTAATTTGAAAAAAACCTTAAAACCTATATTTTTATTATTGATTTATGTACAAATAGGCAATCTATTGTTGAAATTTGGAAATGACTTAAATGCAAGGGAAAATTTCCCATGGTCGCATGGGCTCATATGTGATCAGAGCTACAAGGAAATGGTTTACACCTGCAATTATGACCATCATGTCTCCTTGAAATTCATGGAAAGCCCATATTGTCTTCTGAGAACCCCTAAATTGTTGAGGCAATCCACAAAAATGCAGAAGGTGTTGTTGAGGCAAGTGAGGAAATGGGGCTAGAAAAGGGTTTGGTTGTGGTGTAAAAAGGCCATGGAACCTGCTTTTTCCACCTTCAAACACACTGAAACAAAAAAAATCAATTGATAAAATATATGAAGTCCGGTAGCCAAGTCAAAAAAGAAAATAAATTGAAGTTCCCAACCTAAAATTTGAGGGCTTTTCAAGCATAGCCTTTTAAAGACATATAAAGCCAAATAATAAAATTATTTTTCCCACCTAGTGCTTAATAGCAACACAGATTCAATGGCCTCAATGAGAAATCCAATTTAAAGAAAAAAAACCTATAAAGGCCTAGGATTCAAACACACGATCTTCGTCACTGTATTCCAATAGCTAAGAGAAAAGTTCCACAACATCTATTAGATCTACTAGGAACCTATTGTTCGACGACCATCTACTGGTTGTTTATTGTAAGCGCTTTCTAGGGTTTTCTCTATGCATCAATTGAGCAATAAAGCTAGAGAGGCTACAGGGAGACCAACAAGTCAGTAGGTCTAGCAACAATAAATAGTAGCTAGGAATGTCCAAGCAGGGTAACAATAGTAATGTTGTTGCAAATATTGATTCGCTGCCTACGTCGAGGTATCCTAGTGTAATGTGTGGTGGGCATATGGGAGGAGGCCAGGAAGAAGGTGCCAACCTACTTCTGCCACCTTCAAACACATTGCCTCTACCCTTTCCACAGCAAACAAATCCATCATCTCTGCACCACTTTTCCACTTCTCCCTCTGACTCGTTGGGCTTCTTAGCTCCTCCAGCCTACCCGATATCCAACTATTGAAGAGTGCCCGATACCTTTTTGAGTTAGGGTTTACTTTTAGGGTTTCAACGAGAAGCAACACATGGGTGCAAAAATGAAATGGAGGTGGGTGCCATAAGTTAAAGGTGAAATGAAATATGTATAATTTTGGCACGCATATGGTTAAAATAGGTTAGGGTGAAATGAAAATTTGGTGCCCATATTATTAAATATATTATAATATTATATTATTATATAATATATAATATAAAATTATATAAAATAAATATTATATTATATTATTATATAATATTATATAATAATACATATAATATAATTATATAATAATATAATATAATAATATATATTATATATTATATATTATATATTATATTATTATATATTAAATTATATTGTATTGTAATATAATAATATATTATTATATAATATATATAATAATAATAATATAATATTATATATTATAATAAATATTATATATATTATGTTATATAATTAGTGTCTGCAAGATAGCCCTCAAAATGCAATTGGATTTTTTAAATCATATTTTATTAGTCAAATTGACCACAATTTCTCTTTGATACATTTGACATGCTAACACAATAGGAAAATCAAACTGGCTTCAAATCATAGTTAAAAATATTAATGATTCATTGGCATAATGAGTAATAAAAGTTAAAGAATTTGAATGTTAATTTTTTTTATAAAATATGTGAAGGCCTTAAGACTGCACCAAGAGGAAATGCCTTCCACTCAATAGGTATTTTTGGTGCACCAAGCAACCTAGGTAGCCTAATGGCCTGCTTAGGTAGGGGTCCCACGAGGGGGGCTTAAGCTCTATGGATATTGATCAAATTGGAAAGAAAAAATAATAGAGGAGTAATAGTCATTTATTTATTCATTTTTATTTGTTTGACCAATTATTTAGTTGTGATTTTACTTGATGACCAAATTAGTCATTTATTTAATCATTTATACTTGTGAATTACAAAAAAATAGTAGAATTTAGTCATTTTTAGTCACGTGACTAAAAGTTTTAGTCACATAGTCATTTATTTGCCAAATTCTACTAGTGACTTTGGGATTTAAGGACCCAAAATGGATGGAGTTGATGAAGGATTATTAGATTGGTTGGACTTAGGAGTGGATAAATGTATTGGATAAGCAAGTTTGGATGCCAATTTTGATTTTTCTTTGGGATGCATTTATTCTAGGAGTGTTTTTTGAATCTATTGGTTTTTTACTTTTATTTTTTCTTCATGGTCCTTTGTGGCCTTTGGTATTTAATTTTTTAATTTTTGATAATTTTTTTCTTTTTTTTTATGTATTTTTGATGAGACATGTTGATCCTTTGATTTTTATGCATTTTTGGCTTTATGAATTTGAGATTTGGCATCCAAATTAGTTTTTAGAGCAATGGGATTGGTGGATGGAGAGGAATTATATGGAGGTATTATGAATTTGGGTTGGTGTACGTAGGAAGTTGGAAGGATTTCAAGAATGTGTGCCTTTGGTGATCTTGATTAGGAATATGAGGTGATGGATAAAGAGGATGATGTTATTTTAGAGTAGGAATGCTAGGTGATGAAATGTAAGGACACAAGATGGATAGAAGGGATGAAGGACTTGGTTTTGGGAGATAAGGGCCCAAGATGGATGGAAGAGATGAAGGCTTGGGCTTTGGAACATAAGGTTCCAAGATGGATGGAAGAGATGAAGGCTTGGGATTCAGAATATAAGGACTCAAACTGGATTTGGATGATGGATAATATGAATGTTTGGATTTAGAAGGTAGGATTTTGGATTTGGGGTAGATGGAAGGAGTACCAATGTATATAGACTTATAGCCAAGGTCATGATAATTAGGATTTGCTTGGATTTGGATGGGTTCTAAAAGTCCTTTCTCATGTAGGCCTATCATTTTTCCTTGATAATGTATTTTTTGATAAATCATTTTTCCAATAGGATACTTGTTTTGAAAACAAGATGCAAGTCCATTTTGAGGAGGATATGACATGGAAGGAATGATAGATTTTGTAATGCCCCGTCACACAAACTCCAAAGGAAACAAAACATCAAACATTTATGATTTTTTAAAAAAAAGTAAACTAATATGAGAAGTACATTAACATAAAATACATGTAATGAAATTATACATATACAATATAAACTACATCCTTTGGGGTACATGTGACTGCATTACTTAACACAATTCCCATTCCATAATGATAATTAACGAATATCAAGATTACATTATAAAACCATGATATAGTCAAGAACATCAATATATTACATTGACAATTTCATATTGTACATATACATCAATATGAAATTACATCATTTCATATTTACAAAATTATAATAGTGCTTCCTGACACATAGTGCAGAATGATACATCAAATTCAAGAGTAATACATAAACGGACATGGTACAACTAAATTGTGGTGAAGCTATGGATCAATAGAATCAACAAAAACTTTGTGCTTCATGAACATCGTCTGGGGACCCAATGGGGTGCAAAGCACATTCCACCCAACCACATGGACCCTAAGGCCCACCCCCATGCTAGGAGATGACAAGAAAGATCCACAACCAAAATAGTCAGATGAACAATCGCAAATAGGACTCCATGACAAGAGAAAAAACAAACACAAGACAACATTCGCTTCTAGAGGTACAAAAACAATAAGAGGGGAACAAAAAACATACAAGGTTGCTAAAGGGTGGAGTGTCATCACATAAGCTCGACACGGGTTACCCAATGAAGATCTTTATAGGTTACCGCCCCCGTACTTGGTTAAACCCTGACAACCTCAACCGATCCCGAACCCCTATTCTCACTCATGCAAGATCAACATACCCTTCAAGAAGACAAGGTAGTTGACCTTTGCCATTGCAGGCCTTCGCACTCATCTCAATCCTAAGCGAGCACTTGAGCCATGAGTGAGGCTAACTTATTTGGATTAAAATGACATACCACCCAAACCCTCTAATTAATTGTTAGGTTATCACCGATTAAGGAAACTCTCAATGAGTTACCCGTATGCCACTTTGTGTGCCGACCCCCATTGAAAGCCACTCCCCTACTAGCAACAAGAGACTCACAGTCACCAACTGGGTAAGTAAACTTGCACAAACAAGAAAAACCATATAAATATGTACATAAAACGAGGCATACACCACCTCGCACAAGATCTCCATTATAAACCATTTCCATAGTGCAAGACTCAAACCTACATAAAAACAACCTAAGTAAAAAGATCAACCATTATGAAAATGACAAAATCATGAAACCACCCACTTTCAGGTGAACCAATATAAAACTCATGTAAACACTTCAGGCTTGATATGAGTTACCCAATGTGGATCCTCCTAGGTTTCTGACCCCCATCCCAAGTTACCTAGGTAGCCTCACTGAATCCCTGGCCCCTATACCATCTCTTGCAAAAAAAAACCATTCTTCCCTCTAACCTCTAGAAGGCTAACAAATTACTAACAAAAAGGTTCCCCCATCAAAATGTAAAAGATAATATGATCTCAAAATACTAACTAAAATACCAAATTCAAGAAAGAATAGAATAATGAGTAGCAACATCACAAAGGGATCTTCAAATGCAACCAATACTAACATAATAAACTCGATTCAAAAATAACCATGAAATCAAAATATTCACAGCAAACATTTGGCACAAAAGGGATTACTCCATTGAACTTTAACCAATATAATCTCAAGTGTCACGACTCCTCTTCTTCAACTGCATATTTGGGTAGAATTTAATAATGAAGATAAATTCATGAACATGTTTTGATATTCATTATTCCACGTTTCCTAAAATATCTACCAATTGGACCTAGCAATTTATTACTGGCAAGGAATAAACCTAACAAATATCTTTGAATGGAAAACAAATTGGATTCACCAACTATGGGAGTAAAAGCGTAGACCTATGAATTAAATTTCTACCAGCGTAGACCCACTGGCAAGGGGGCATTATGTCGTCCACAGCTTCCCAAAAAAGACTTATGATCACCTCACCGCACCCATGTTTCTCACGTTGGATTTTTATTCAACTGCCATAATAAATTTTGGAGCTAACTTAAAACTACAGTTTGGAAAGAATTTAATACAATTTTACCTATAAATCTAAGGGACGAAACTATGTTGAAAAGGCGCACCAGTCTTATGTTCTTTTTGTTTATATTTTTACCTTCTTTGGGAGAAAAGATAGTCTTCCTCCTCAGTGTCCTTCATTCTTGAAGTGATTCTAGAAGCCTGACTGTAAGTGTGAAGCATTTTTTTTCATAGTTTCAGGAAAATAATTTGGAGTAACCCAGGTGTGTCACTCATAGCCCCACCTCTTGGATCTGTATCACAGATAAGCTTCATCAGGTAGGCAACTTAGCCACCCATTTTGGTTTCAACATATTTGTTCTCCCACTGTCTCTGTCAAATATATGCATAGATTAAATAAGTAAGATCTTGTAAACTTGTGTAGGCCATAAATATGTGTATATTTTGCTAGTTGATTTACAGTTGCATACAATGTGATACCATTCTATACAATCGAACCTTCCTATTTATTTAAAGTGCTATAAAAATAATTAAGCCTCGTATCTTATCAAACAGACAGTCACCTATAAATTTCCAATAGAGTGCATTGATAATACGTAGGACAACAAACTTCTAATTCAAGTACTTATCCACAAAAAGACAAATTGTCTGCTTATTCCAATTTAAGTCTATGGGAATAAGTGCAAAATGCCATGATGTAGCTTACAAATGTATTTATTTATTTATTTTTGGTTGGATTTCCTCGGGCCACTGTACACATATTTATACAGATTTCACTGAGATAGATAAAAGTGATCTGAAATATAAGCTAGAAGAATTGTGGTCTTTTAGTCGATATCCTGGGGTATGGGTATTGACTACAGAGTTGATGTTTCAACCGCTCTACTGTTGGCATCAATTACAAAGTCAATGTTCCAAATATCCTGTTATTGGCATAAACCTGAATAAGTTGGAGTTGTTGTTTTGGAAAAGAAATGATAAGTGTGAGTTTAATTTCTTCTGCATGTTTTATTCCATGGAGAGAGGTGGTGTGTTCTATCTCTTCATTGGAATCAAGAGAAAACATACTAGTCTATTTAAATGTGTAAACCGATGCATATAGGTTACTGTCACTATAACTCCCTCTTATCTTAAATGTGCACAAGATGATCAAACATGTATTAATTACTCTATATTTACGGTGTAATGGATAAACCTTCAACATTATGCTGGTATATAAATAAACTATATAGTTCACAGTAATTTGAATAGTATCCTTAAAAGAAAATCTTTAGCTTACGATAACCTCTCAAACTACTTTAACATAGTGCTCAAATATAAATGCGCATGGAATTCAATTGAAAACTAAAATGGCTATCCTTATCTTTATGTTTACGAGTCTAACACTAACTTGTGGACATTGGAAGATTCAACCTCCTTTTAAGAAGTCACTTCAAATTTTAAAAGACTTCGAATTAAGTCTAGTTTCATGTTTCCTTAACAACAAAAAGGATAGAATGTATTCCTTCAATTAAGGAATATGGAATATATTCTAATTCCCTTAGAAAGAAATTTTATTAGTTGAAATAAAGAATACACTACAAAAAAAAAGGAGATTCCCTAAGTTCTAAGGAATATCTAAGGTATGTTATAGATTAGTTTTATATATGATTTTATTTTAAAACAAAACTGTATAATAAATGAAAAAAAAATAGTTTTCAAGTAGTTCAAAATTAAGAAGAAAATAAATAAGTAAATAAAAGTGGAGTTTAGGGAATAAAGTGAATGTACATAATTATAATATTTTGGTAATTTTCTTGTGGTTCAAAGTTATATATATATACACTAATAATAAAATATTAAATTGTAAATAATTTTGCGAGTGTTGTTGGATTAAGAAACGATATAAGTTATGTGTATTGTCGGTATCACTACATGATTATAGCATGATTTTAATAAAGTCATCATCTCTAAAGATTGTACCAAATTTTGGGTATATTTTTACGAGTATAGAAAGTGATAACTAAGATCATTCATTCAATGTTGTATTATTTAAATAAGAGTTATTAGCTTGCATGATTTATTGCTCCCAATATGGAGATCAAATGAAATTATGTGTAACTAATTTTAATACTCACTTTAAAGAGGTTATTCGGGAATACTTCATATGAATGGATATTGTTGAGATTTTATTCGATAATATAGGATGTTCCATATGTGATATTTATTTTTCTATCATGATAATTAACTATTCTTAGATTTGGAATTTATTCTTGAACAATTCATATCTAGGGAATTATGCTATAATGAATTTTACTAACATCGTTATGTATTCCAGATTTTATGAGGTTTTTTTTATAAAGATTTAATTATGCTAGATATAGCTTGAAAACCTAAGAAAAGAAAGGAAAACAAAACCAGCAGCGTTCAGTATTAACGATGCCTCTAGCTCACATTTACGGGTAATGCCGTCTTGCTTGAGCTACTGCATCTATAGCCTAACACAGCTGCAATAACGGTGTCTGTGGCATCATCCCTATAAATCGTCAGGGAGACATAAGGAACATCAGTTGATTAAAATCCAAAGGGAGGGAAATCCCCTTTGGAATGATAATCTAAAAAGATAAAACCAAAATGAGCCAAATCCGCTAGTGACAACCTAGAAACTGAAATTTAGGAATTTTCTATGGTGTAGATGTAGTTCTAACTCAAAGATATAATCATGTGGATAAATTATTAGGAAATCATTTAAACGGGTCAGGGGAGATGAACATCATTAGGGAGTAGGGTTAGATAAATGTTATTAGATAAACAATAAATGGTTAAGGCGATCATTTATTATCCATGCTTCCCATCGTGGGTAGCAACCGCGGAGGAACTGTCTAGGGGAAATAAAAACCCTAGAAAGGGTTGCATACCCGCTTTATAACAGTTCACATAAACATAGCCTAGAAAACAAAACTACATATTTTACGCCTTGATCCCATTTGGAAGCAAGGTATGTAGGCAGTCTGGGAAACGAAGGATGCTCCTAGTACTTAGGCGTTCAGAAATGGGGTTTAGGGTTGGAGAGATCACATAACTAGTTATAAGAGATAATCAAATAAAATACATACAACTATACTCGAAAGAATCCTGTATGGATTGCTTGATTCCCTGGGGCCATTAGGCTAAATTCTGAGGCGGGTTTCAAGTTTAGAATTACAATTTACATACCCTTGAGGATGACGACCTCGGTACACTTTTGGTAGAAAGTGTGGTCATTAGGGAAGCGACTCAGGATCTGGATGATCCCGATGAGTTCAAGACTCTGGCCAGAGCACATACCTATCATATGATAGATGCCTGCCTCGTTTAAGTGGATGCCTATTCTGATTATATGAATAGATGTATTCCTATTCCATATGAATAGGTGAAGTGAATTCTTGTTCCGTATGAATAGATGATATACCTATCCTGTATGGATAGAAGTTCCCGAGTATACTTGTGAATGAATACTTGAACACAAAAAAACATAGCGATGTTTTGGTTAGAATTAATCAGGTCTTTACATGTGGTATTAGAGCGAGATTCAAAAACTAGGCTTTGAGCTTACTACGACTCGCACAATTGAAATATGCATTTTAAAAGTTATATGAAAGAAACAACCTTTCTCAAACATTGGAATCATACTAACATGAGAATAATTAAACAAGAATTCTAAATGCCAAGGGGAAGGGCAACTCGAGCTGGTGTCTGTCGAAGACCAAAGGGGAACGAAGATGACGAACCACAGGCTCAGAGAAGGAATAAGGATGGGATTGAAGCAATAATAGAACTGTTAACTGAACAGAGAGATAAAATCAACTCTTTGGAGCAAACGGTACAAGAATTTCGAACAAGACAAGATAATATCGAAAACATAGTTGAACCTGAAATTCAAAACCCTCATGAAGGGGATGATCCAGAGGAGAATGTAATTCCAACACACCTAGGAGGGAAAATCCAATTCTGGAATTGACTAAGGACTTGAAAAAAATTGCCCCTCCAAAATTTGATGGGAAACAACTAGGAGAAGGGGCAGAGAATTGGCTTAATGCAATGGAGAAGTATTTTGAGTTAAGGGACTTCAGGGAAACTAGTAAGGCCTTATGGGGGTCCTACCAACTTGTTGGTGATGCAGCTAGCTGGTGGACTAATGTGAAGGAACAAAATAAGTACACCAAGGAGGATATAACATGGGGACAATTTGTTGAGCACTTTCATAAAAGGTGGCTACCACAATTGTTTTTTGATGAGAAGATGACTGAGTTTCACAACCTTCGACAAGGATCTCTGACAGTTCAACAATATTGGGATAGGTTTTCCAAACTGCTAAAATACGTTCCAATATATCAACAAGATGAAAAGAGCCAAACCAGGAAATTCATTTTGGGATTAAATACCAACATAGGAGCAGAGGTTGACATGCATGGACTGGAAGGTATGAATGAAGTGTTAGAGAAATCCTTAAAGTAAGAGAGGAAGTTACAAGCTTTAACTTCAGCAAGACAATCTTTTAGGAGTAATAATTTCAAGAGGAAACAAGAATTCAGAAGGAATCAAAACTTCAACAAGAACCTAAGGAAAATTCATCGGAAAGAAAACCACCTCCAAACCAGAATCAAAGGTACAATGTGAATAACACTAACAGAAACAACTTCAACAAAAATGAACCAAGGAACTATAATTGGCCAAGGCTCAATGAAGCAAGCAATAACCAGCCTAAAAATCCAGTACCACGAGGACCACTAGGTGGATGTTTCATGTGTGGAGGGAATCACTTTGCTAGGGAATGTCCAAGGATGCAAAGTCAGATGAAAGAAAATCAACCTCAGAGGGGACCTACACAAAGGATTCATGCAGTAGTAAGAAATCGACGTACTCAATCCCAGAATGTGCCCATAGAGACTACAGGTACACTATTTGGAAAACTAGTCTCAATTCTAATAGATACTGGATCATCTGAATGTTTTATTTCACCTGAATTTGTAAGGAAAAATGTATTTAAAGTTAATCATATGGAATCATCATGGACATTCCAGTATGGGGATAAGGCAGTTAAAGAGGTGACCCAGTGTCTATCCGATGCAGAAATACAATTTCCTAACTTTAATACAAAGGTAGACCTTTATGTGGCACCTTTAGGATCATATGATGTGATCATTGGAATGAGTTGGCTGACAAACCACCAAGCAAATGTAGACTGTTACAACAAATGGGTAGAATGTTTAGATGATGTAGGAAAAAGGGTTGTGATTCAAGGGAAACATAAACCTATAAGTATGGAAATCATATCTGCTATGCAAATGAAAAGAGAAAAGAGAAAGGGGGCTCTAGTATACATGGTTACCATGGATGAAAAGGAAGAAGGGGATATTCTGACCCTCCAAAATTCTCCTTACCTTCGAGATTTTAGTGATGTGTTTCCAGAAGAACTACCAGGGCTACCCCCAAAAAGAAAATTTGACTTCTCCATTGATATAGTTCTAGGAGCTGAACCGGTGTCTAAGGCACCCTATCGAATGAACACAGCTGAGCTGGTAGAACTCAAGATGCAATTGGAAGAATTGCTTGGGAAAGGTCTCATAAGACCAAGTGTATCCCCTTGGGGAGCACCAGTTTTGTTCGTTAAAAAGAAAGATGGAACCTTAAGACTATGTATTGATTATAGAATGCTTAACAAAGTCACCATAAAGAATAGGTACCTTTTACCACGCATAGAGGATCTCTTTGAACAAATGAAAGGAGCAACTGTGTTTTCTAAGATAGATCTTCGATCAGGGTACCACCAACTCAGGATAAAGGAAGAAGATATCCCGAAAACAGCCTTCAGAACAAGGTATGGGCATTATGAGTTTATAGTTGTACCTTTTGGTGTGACTAATGCTCCAGCTGCCTTTATGAACTTGATGAATAGTGTGTTCCATGATTACTTGGATAAATTTGTCTTGGTCTTCTTAGATGATATCTTGATTTATTCCAAAAATGAGGAGGAACACCTAGCACATTTTTAGTTAATTTTGCAAAGGTTGAGAGAACATAGGCTATATGGGAAACTATCAAAATGTGCATTCTTTAAAAATAAAATACATTACTTAGGTCACATCATTTCAGAAGATGGTATTGCAGTAGATCCAGATAAGATAAAAGCCATAGAGGAATGGCCAATTCCAAAAAATGTGTCTGAGGTAAGAAGTTTTATGGGACTTGCAGGATATTATAGGAGATTCATAGAAGGATTCTCAAAAATTGCAAATCCAATCACTTCATTACAAAGAAAGGGTAAGAAATTCTTGTGGACTGAACAGTGTGATAAGGCATTTCAAAATTTGAAGGAAAAATTAACCACTGCACCTATCTTAAAGGTTCCAGAACCAAATGGACACTTCATAGTTGTGACAGATGCTTCCATTGAAGGTCTAGGTGGGGTACTCATCCAACATGAAGGTGTGGTAGCTTATGAATCAAGGAAATTGAAAAATCATGAAGTAAACTATGCACCTCATGATTTGGAACTTGCAGCGATTGTTCATGCTCTTCAGAAATGGAGACATTTTCTCTTAGGAAAACCATTTGAGTTAAAAACTGATCATCAAGGACTCAAGTACATCTTCACACAACCTCACTTGAACGCTAGACAAAGAAGATGGTTAGAATTTCTAAGTGAATATGATTTTGAGATAGAATATATTAAGGGAAAAGAAAATAGGGTTGCAGATGCACTAAGCAAAAGGAGGCACTTGATGAATATGGTAATATTCAAAACCACTTTTAGAGAAAAAGTGCTAAATGGGAAAAAAGAAGATCCATGGTATAAGCAAGTTAGATTGACCTTAGAAAATGATCCAGCTGATCCTAGTATAAAGGGGTATAATCTAGATGGTGACAAGATGCTTCGATACAACAATAGGATATATGTTCCAAACTGTAAAGAGATAAGAGAGTTGGTTTTAAGTGAAGCCCACAATACCCCTTATTCAGGACACCCTGGGGCAAACAAACTCTATTCATACCTTAAGAAACTATAGTTTTGGCAAGGAATGAAGAATGACATAGTACTCTATGTAGCTAAATGTCTTGAATGTCAGAGGGTGAAGGCAGAGCATAGCCATCCTGCGGGATTATTATACCCCCATGATATACCGCATCATAAGTGGCAAGTCATTAGTATGGATTTTATACAAGGATTGCCTACGACGCCTTATAGGCATAACACAATAATGGTGGTAATTGAAAAACTTACCAAGGTGCTCACTTCATAGCAGGTAATTTAACAGATGATGCTCCAATTTTGGCTAAACGTTTTATAAAAGAAATTTTTAGGTTGCATGGAATTCCAGAAAAGATCATATCCGATAGGGATGCTAGGTTCACTTCAAGGTTTTGGACAACTCTTCAATCAGCTTTGGGGACACAATTAAATTTCAGTACAACATATCACCCTGAAATAGATGGCCAAACTGAAAGGACAAATCAAATTGTGGAAGACCTTCTACGTATGTACTGCATGGACCAACAATCTAAGTGGGAAGAATATCTTCCACTAGTAGAGTTTGCATACAATAACTCTTTTCAAGTCTCCCTAGGGATGGCTCCATTTGAAGCTCTATATGGAAGAGCTTGTCACACACCTTTGAGTTGGGATAATCTTGAGGATAGAGTGGTAATTGGACCAGATATGTTGAAGGAAATGGAAAATCAAATCAAGTCAATTAGACAGAGGTTAAGGGAAGCAACAGACGGAAAAAAGAGTTATGCGGATAGGAAAAGAACACAAATGGAATTCACAGTAGGTGAAAAAGTTTTCTTAAGGGTCAAGCCATATAAAAGCTCTATAAGTTTTGGTAAGAAGGCAAAATTGGCACCCCGTTATGTGGGACCCTTCGAAATCATAGATAAGATAAACCCGGTTGCCTACAGATTGGCCCTACCTCCCCAACTGAGTTGTATCCATGATGTTTTCCATATCTCTTCTTAAGAAGTATGTGCCTAATGAGAAACATGTTTTGAATTGGAATGCGTTACAAGTCCAAGAGCCTGGCAGAATAATGATAGAGCCATACAAAATCTTGGAGAGGCGCCAGTACCAATTGCGCAATAGAGTGGTTGACCAAAGAAAAGTACAATGGGATCAGTATGATGAAGAAAATGCCACTTGCAAAGATACAATTGACTTACAAAAATAATTTCCTTTCTTGTTTTAAGCACTATTTAGATACTATGGTTCCTTCTTGTTTTGAAGTACTATCTCCTTAATATATCAAACTTATTAAATATATGCATCGGAATGATGCACAAATAAGGGAGGGAGGATGTCACGACTCCTCTTCTTCAACTGCATATTTGGATAGAATTTAATACTGAAGATAAATTCATGAACATGTTTTGATATTCATTATTCCACGTTTCCTAAAATATCTACCAATTGGACCTAGCAATTTATTACTGACAGGGAATAAACCTAACAAATATCTTTGAATGGAAAACAAATTGGATTCACCAACTATGGGATTAAAAGCTTAGACCTATGAATTAAATTTCTACCAGCATAGACCCACTGGCAAGGGGGCATTACGCCATCCACAACCACCCAAAATAGACTTATGATCACCTTACCGCACCCATGTTTCTCATGTTGGATTTTTATTCAACTGCCATAATAAATTTTGGAGCTAACTTCAAACTACAGTTTGGAAAGAATTTAATACAATTTTACCTATAAATCTAAGGGACGAAACTGTGTTGAAAAGGCGCACCAGTCTTATGTTATTTTTGTTTATCTTTTTGCCTTTTTGGGAGAAAAGACAGTCTTCCTCCTTAGCGTCCTTCATTCTTGAAGTGATTCCAGAAGCCTGACTATAAGTGTGAAGCATTTTTTTTCAGAGTTTGAGGAAAAGCATTTGGAGTAACCCAGGCGTGTCACTCACAGCCCCACCTCTTGGATCTATATCATAGATAAGCTTCATCAGGTAGGCAACTTAGCCACCCATTTTGGTTTCAACATATTTGATCTCCCACTATCTCTGTCAAATATATGCATAGATTAAACAAGTAATATCTTGTAAACTTGTGTAGGCCATAAATATGTGTAGATTTTGCTGGTTGAATTATAGTTGCATACAATGTGATACCATTCTATACAATCGAACCTTCCTATTTATTTAAAGTGCTATAAAAAGAATTCAGCCTCGTATATTATCAAACAGACAATCACCTATAAATTTCCAATAGAGTGCATTGATAATACATAGGACAACGAACTTCTAATTCAAGTACTTATCCACAAAAATACAAATTTTCTACTTAGTTCAATTTAAGTCTATGGGAATAAGTGAAAAATGCCATGATGTAGCTTGCAGATGTATTTATTTATTTATTTTTGGTTGGATTTCCTCGGGCCACTGTACACATATTTATACAGATTTCACTGAGATAGATAAAAGTGATCTAAAATATAAGCTAGAATTATTGTGGTCTTTTAGTCGATATCCTGAGGTATGGGTGTTGACTACAGAGTTGATGTTTCAACCGCTCTACTGTTGGCATCAATTACAAAGTCAATGTTCCAAATATCCTGTTACTAGCATAAACCTGAATAAGTTGGAGTTGTTTTGGAAAAGAAATGATAAGTGTGAGTTTAATTTCTTCTGCATGTTTTATTCCATGGAGACAGTGGTGTGTTCTATCTCTTCATTGGAATCAAGAGAAAACATACTAGTCTTTTTAAATGTGTAAACCGATGCATATAGGTTACTGTCACTGTAACTCCCTCTTATCTTAAATGTGCATAAGATGATCAAACGTGTATTAATTACTCTATTTTTATGGTGTAATGGATAAACCTTCAACATTATGCTGGTATATAAATAAACTGTATAGTTCACAGTAATTTGAATAGTATCCTTAAAAGAAAATCTTTAGCTTACGATAACCTCTCAAACTACTTTAACATAGTGCTCAAATATAAATGCGCATGGAATTCAATTGAAAACTAAAATGGCTATCCTTATCTTTATGTTTACGAGTCTAACACTAACTTGTGGATGTTGGAAGATTCAACCTCCTTTTAAGAAGTCACTTCAAATTTTAAAAGACTTCGAATTAAGTCTAGTTTCATGTTTCCTTAACAACAAAAAGGATAGAATGTATTCCTTCAATTAAGGAATCTGGAATATATTCTAATTCCCTTAGAAAGAAATTTTATTAGTTGAAATAAAGAATACACTAAAAAAAAAAAAAGGAGATTCCCTAAGTTCTAAGGAATATCTAAGGTATGTTATAGATTAGTTTTATATATGATTTTATTTTAAAACAAAACTGTATAATAAATGAAAAAAAAATAGTTTTCAAGTAGTTCAAAATTAAGAAGAAAATAAATAAGTAAATAAAAGTGGAGTTTAGGGAATAAAGTGAATGTACATAATTATAATATTTTGGTAATTTTCTTGTGGTTCAAAGTTATATATATATATATATATATACTAATAATAAAATATTAAATTGTAAATAATTTTGCGAGTGTTGTTGGATTAAGAAACGATATAAGTTATGTGTATTGTCGGTATCACTACATGATTATAGCATGATTTTAATAAAGTCATCATCTCTAAAGATTGTACCAAATTTTGGGTATATTTTTACAAGTATAGAAAGTGATAACTGAGATCATTCATTCAATGTTATTATTTAAATAAGAGTTATTAGCTTGCATGATTTATTGCTCCCAATATGGAGATCAAATGAAATTATGTGTAACTAATTTTAATACTCACTTTAAAGAGGTTATTCGGGAATACTTCATATGAATGGATATTGTTGAGATTTTATTCGATAATATAGGATGCTCCATATGTGGTATTTATTTTTCTATCATGATACTTAACTATTCTTAGATTTGGAATTTATTCTTGAACAATTCATATCTAGGGAATTATGCTATAATGAATTTTACTAACATCGTTATGTATTCCAGATTTTATGAGTTTTTTTTTATAAAGATTTAATTATGCTAGATATAGCTTGAAAACCTAAGAAAAGAAAGGAAAACAAAACCAGCAGCGTTCGGTATTAACGATGCCTCTGGCTCACGTTTATGGGTAATGTTGTCGTCTTGAGCTACTGCATCTATAGCCTAACACACAGCTAAATAATGGCGTGTGGCATCGTCCCTATAAATCGTCGGGAGACATAAGGAACATCGGTTGATTAAAATCCAAAGGGAGGGAAATCCCCTTTGGAACGATAATCTAAAAAGATAAAACCAAAATGAACCAAATCCGCTAGTGACAACCTAGAAACCAAAATTTAGGAATTTTCTATGGTGTAGATGTAGTTCTAACTCAAAGATATAATCATGTGGATAAATTATTAGGAAATCATTTAAACGGGTCAGGGGAGACGAACATCATTAGGGGTAGGGTTAGATGAATGTTATTAGATAAACAATAAATGGTCAAGGCAATCATTTATTATCCATGCTTCCCATCGTGGGTAGCAACCGCAGAGGAACTGTCTAGGGGAAATAAAAACCCTAGAAAGGGTTGCATACCCGCTTTATAACAGTTCACATAAACATAGCCTAGAAAACAGAACTACATATTTTAAGCCTTTGATCCTGTTTGGAAGCAGGGTATGTAGGCAGTTTGGGAAACGAAGGATGCTCCCAGTACTTAGGCATTCGGGAATGGGGTTTAGGGTTGGAGAGATCACATAACTAGTTATAAGAGATAATCAACTAAAATACATACAACTATACTCGGAAGAATCCCGTATGGATTGCTTGATTCCCCGGGGCCATTAGGCTAAATTCTGAGGCGGGTTTCAAGTTTAGAATTACAATTTACATACCCCTGAGGACGACGACCTCGGTACACTTTTGGTAGAAAGTGTGGTCATCAGGGAAGCGACTCAGGATCCAGATGATCCCGATGAGTTCAAGACTCTGGCCAGAGCACATACCTATCATATGATAGATGCCTGCCTCATTTAGGTGGATGCCTATTCTGATTATATGAATAGATGTATTCCTATTCCATAATAGGTGAAGTGAATTCTTGTTCCGTATGAACAGATGATATACCTATCCTATATGGATAGAAGTTCCTGAGTATACTTGTGAATGAATACTTGAACACAAAAAAAAAATAGCGATGTTTTGGTTAGAATTAACCAGGTCTTTACATCAAGACCAACTCAACCACCATAATTAAGGAGAAAATCAACCAACAACATCCTAGGGAGACCTCAATTTTCTCCTACATGATACCCAACCATCTATTTCCCAACAAACTTACAACTTGGCGAATAAACAAACCTAGCACAAATCAGCAACAAAACAAAATCCAACATTAATTCTCAACACATATGTTCACTCAAAACTATATCCATGTAGAGCACTAGGCTAACTCACAAAATCCACTCACCTAAACTATCAATTCTAGAATAAAACAACAAACACAAATAAATCAATATATTTTCCAACCTTCAATTAGATTAACATAGCTTAGCTATTAATTCTAATATAATTGAATTTCCTAACATTTACCAAGGCATAATATTAACATTTACCTCTAGGCGAAATACACCAATTTATTTAATTATTTACTTTATTCATCTATCTATAACCAATCAATTACTTTTCGATTATCTAACTCAACATCTTCTATTATCTAAATCAATTACTCTTTAATTCATCTAAATCATTTCTTTACCTGTATTTGAATAACTCATTGCACTTAATTTATACACGATTAAATAATCTTTTAATTCCCATTTACTCCATATTTCAACTAAGAGATTATTTATCTATATAAGAACTAAATCAATCCTTTTGATAAATTGAGTTGATGTAAATCAATCTAATACATAATACCCATTTAATGCATATCTCCTAGATTTATAAATACATATTTTTACATAGCTTGATTATGTGAAGTATTCTAAGGTTTATAGACTAAGGGCTTAATTTATTTTAAATACTGTCCAATTGAAATCATTTTATTAAATGGAATTTTTTCATTTGAAGTTGCCCTCAATTACTTGAGACATATCTCATAATGGACTATAAATTATATATATAATCCCAAGACTGTGGTTTACAAAACATCAAAACACACACAGACACACAGACACACACACATATATATAAATTAGCATGTAAATATTCTCCAGCATATAAATTACTTGACATATTCTTAAGTCTAGTTGTACCAGATTCTTTATAAGCAAATGGGAGCTAAGGGACCTTCAAATGATTATGACTCGATAAGCATTTTGCTTTAGAGGACAAGATCCCATTTTACTCCCTGAAAAACACTGGCTTCCACAACCTTCACATGCATACGAAGCACCTATCTATGGTAATGAAAACCAACGAATAAGGGTCGTAGTTTACACACATAGCATCAATACTCTCTATGCAAAAGAAGGTATTTGATAGAGGAAGAGATATCTTGTGCGCAGGGTTAGGATATTCTATTAAATCTTAATAGAGAGCATTGAGAGACAAGGGTTTGGCTGATATACAATTGTGACTACCACGGCAGACAAGGCGTAAAAACAACAAAGATAAGTATAAGACATGGGTGCGAATTAAAGACTCAAGATTCATTGAAATTAAATGCGTTGCATCTAAATGTAAAATTTAGGAAAAGATACACCGATAAGTTTTGATTTCCAATTGCCATGCTTTTAAATCGAATCCCATACATTGTGGTGTGCAGTGTCTCATATAAATGCAGACCAGTGCAGATGAAGAAGAATAAAGGTTTCCTGAAAGCTATCATCAATGGCTCTCATATTATGGTAAAACTACAAGGTAGGAAGTGGCTATTTCGATGGCATTGAATCTACCCAGCTCGCCATTGGAATTCATCATAGACTAATATCTTCTCAAGGCCCATCGAGATTAATGGAATAAATGGCCGACAAACTTGACCAAAACCCCTTAAGGAAGAGCAACCTTTATACAAATTCTATACAATGACATCGCATGGGTGAATTTAAGGCTGTGATGGCTGATTTTCATGCAAATAAAAATAAATGAAGTATTGAGGAAAAAGGAATATAGATCTGGAACAAATCATTACTTCCTTCTGACAACTAAATAAGAAAAAGCAATACAACATCCTAATCGTATCAATAGACTAAACCAATTCCATGTCCTTGCGCCCATACCGATATGAGAGTTTGAAGTAGAGTAAGAATAAACTTAAGAAAATGGGTATGGACAGAATCAATGATGTATAACAGAATGCAATGATTGTAGATTAAGTCCAAATCAGATTTGCAAGGAAGCTCTCAAAGTCGTTTAGACAAATATAGCGTTCAGGCATGCATCCAAACATTGGAGACTATGTCGGTACATCAAGCGCATGCAGCAACCTCACAACTCGATAGGCAGTTAAACCTCAAATATCTAACCTAGGACTAAGATTTAGAACACCTAATACGATGAGTAACTCACAAATACCAAATCAACAAATTATGTAAATTATAATTCCCATTACAAACATCGAATACCTGACCCTATTGGTTTAAAGCTGCCGACTTTAGAGTGATACCGCCATGCACAAAAGAATCGAAGCAAAAATATGATGGAGAAATCACTCGGAGTCCAACGCTCGATGACGAAGTAGATGGGTTGAAGATCACCCGTTCACAGCTGTAATAACCTTCTTCAATAATTTGATCACTTACAGAGATTGACACATTCAAAGACGATTTTCCCCAAAACTAACTGAATTCTTTTTCAGAATTAATTTGCAGAGCTCAGTTTTCTTCTTCGAAAACGAATATTAATCCCCAATTTTTCCAAAACCAGCACTATAAAATTAGGGAAGACTTTTTGAAAACAAAAATCAACATTAAAAGTTTCTGATTTGAAAACCAGTTTAGAGTTGTGCATGTGCATGCACTCCGTTTTTTTCTATTTTAACTTTGTTGTTTTTTTATATTTTAACTTTGTTTTAACATCAGTTCGAAATCTTATCACATTGATTTATTTAAAATCACATTGTTTTACCATATTTCAATGATTATCCTTTCACGATAATAAATTATCAATTATAATTAAATACAATACTTTTTACAAGGAAATTTAATTAATTTATATAATAATAACTATTTACTTTATATTTCATAAAATTAATTTATTTGATTATTATTTTAATTTCCAAATTCATTTAAATTACCTTCTAAATCAATTTTAATTTAATTAATTGATTAAACAAGGGCATATAAAACTGTTAAACTTTCCACATAATTTCCATAGCACAATAAAGATGAAACACAAAAAAACACTTATTCAAAAGCCTAGAAAGGCCAATATGGAGGGGTATTACAAATTCTTGGGGGAAACTAGATTGAATGAAGGTAGAAGAACCCATTTAATAAGTGTGGGGTTC
Organism: Sequoia sempervirens; assembly: GCA_007258455.2. Classification (NCBI taxonomy): domain Eukaryota; kingdom Viridiplantae; phylum Streptophyta; class Pinopsida; order Cupressales; family Cupressaceae; genus Sequoia; species Sequoia sempervirens. The sequence goes on along the minus strand of VDFB02281492.1, from coordinate 1,023,641,385 downwards.
ATGAGTAGCTTGGATAGGGGTGATGGGATCTTGTGGGGGATTTTGATCATGACATGGAGATGAAGGGGTACTTGGATCATGAGATGGAGGTGGAGGAAAAATTTGATATTGAATTGGGGTAGGATCATGGGATGGGGTGGAAGGGATATATTGATTTTGATATGGAAGGGGATCATGAGGTGGAAGGGGGTCATGTGATGGAGTGGATGAGACATATTGAGCTTGATTAGGAGGGGTATCATTAGATGGGGTGGAAGGTGTACTTTGATCTTGATTTAGAGAGGGATCATGAGATGGTATGGAAGGCTATCATGTTGGGGTGTGGAAGGGATCCTTTGATTTTGATATGTAGGGGAATCTATGTTAGCATGCTTCAGATTATTCTCTTGACATGGATCATGTATCATAGAAAAATAGACATTTCTTGCTTGACATGGGAATAATTCATGATAAATTGGACTTAATGACCTCGGCCTTGATTTAGTATTGTGAGAAATTTTATGCATCCACATTAGGTCTTGAGCCCTTGCAAACAAAATAATTATTTTTAGTGATGTCTTGTAAAGGTGTTGTAAAGTGTTGTAAAAGATTTTCACACCTCTCTAGACATAATGAACCCATTTTACCTTAATTCAACATTATAAAATGTATTTAATTACATTATCACATCAATCTAGAATGCTTCTAAAATAAACTTAATGTTAATCTAGTGTTGTAATGTTTCCTACACATTCACATTGGATGTTGTGCCTTTCTAGGCTATGTGGACCTCATTTTAGTGCTGTAAAGTGTATTTAATCACACTTTCACAGTTAATTTTGTGTCCCAAGCCCTAATTGACCTTTGCATCATCATTAATAGCCCCTATTACCCCATATTGTACATCTCGAGGCAATATTTGATGAAATAACTAACAAAGTCACTATATAAATCTGATTACCTCATTCCCCAACAACCTAGCTAGAAAATGGGCCCCTCTGGGACTAATTTGTCATCTGTGGCAAATGAGTCCCTTCCAAGTGGGACTGATTTTCCCAAGGTGGAAAATGAGTCCCATTTGGGCAATTTTTTACTTTTGAGAGTGAAAAATTAGGTTTTAAGTTTAATTTTCCTTCATGTTAGCCTTAGGGATCCAATTTACGAGCTAATGAGGTGAATTTCCTATAAAATCAAGTCTCTAAAACCTAATTTAATTCTCATAAATCATTCACACATCTCTTATCATTCATTCATCATTTATCTTCTATCTCTAGTCAAGCAAGTTAGGGTTTCATCATTGCGAGTCATCAAGATAGCTTCCTAAGACATTCAAGGGAAAATTCTTCATGTTTTGTTGTAGACATTCAAGATCAATCCTCATGTCAAGGTAATAACTCCATTATTGCATGCTTCGTTGCATTCATTTCTCATTTTGGTTTAATTACCTACAAAGAGGTTTGACCAAGGCAAACCCCCATGCCCTAACATTCAACATTTCTCTCTCTTGTCTTGTGTGTTTGTAGATTTAGGCATCTTGAAGACTTGGAAATCATTGAATATCAGGTTGGAAAGTTGTTGAAGACACCTTCCTATTGACCAAGGAAAAAATTCAACAAAAAGTCACTTTTAGGTTCGAAAATTAGACTTTCGAAGGTAGACACCTATTAGGAGCCAAAGAGCAGATCAGAGACTTTAGTTTCCACTTTTGGATTTTTAGAAATTTAAAAGTGGACTCATTCTCCATGGGAGGTGAATGAGTCCCACTACCTGGCCTGATTTTAGTTTTATGTAGTTTTGGATACCCATTTGTCTAAAACAAGCTCCAGTTTAGTTTTCTAGAACTGGGACTGATTAGCCTAGAATGGTGAATGAGTCCCACTAGGCCTAAAAATAAGGATTAGTATCATTCTAGAAGTCATTCTAGTCTTCATCAAGATCTTAGGTGTACACTTTCAGTTTCATCCATTTTTGTTGCAATTTGCATTTATTTTTAGGTGTTTTCTGTATCACATTGTGTTTTCAAACATTGCACATTTCATTAGTTTTGCATTCATAATCAGTCAATTTTATCAATTAGCTGCACTTAGATCATTGAATTTAGTCACAATTACATCATAAATACCTTAGTTTGAGTGAACCACCTTAATTTTGAGGTCTATCTCTCTCCTTTTAGGTGAAAAACCCAAAGAGTGTAAGAGAAGTACATAGAACACACCTAAAATTGATGGTTCAGATCCAATTTTAAATATGGGGTATGAGTTTGGATATGTATAGAGGAATCTTTGATGGATTCAGTATTTTGACATGATAGGGATGGGTTTGGAATGGGGCTCTCTATAGTGGTCTTGATTGATAATGGAGTGAATTTATGGTGTTGGATTTGGTACTTCTAAATCATAGAAGGAATTTGTATCAAGAGATGAATTAGCTTGGATTTCATGATTATCTATTTTGGATAGCCCTTGGGGATAAGCTTGAAAGGTTTCATTATTGGGTGATTTATTTGATGGAGATGGTGTGGATTGCTTTTGTAAAGCTATAGAGGATGAAGGAATGGTGGAATAAATAGAATCATATGAGTTGGATGTATCATTGACTTGATATATTTGAATTATTGGGATGATATTCAATAGTAATGTCACCTTGATCGATAATGTCTTGGATAAGATTCTTAATTCTATGTAAATTTCTTGTTTTGTTACCTTTGCTTTGGTGATACTCACAATATTCATTATCATTCCACCATGGAGGTTTGACTTGGGTTCATAACTAATAAGCTTAGGAAGTGTGATGAGATTAGAGGTAGTTAATTTCCTTAAGTCCATTCAATAGATTCCCCCAAAGGAATATCTGTTCTATTTGGCTTATAGGTGGTGTATGTCATCTTGGGTGTATTTCTTTGTGTGTTCTCCTAATTATTTGATGGGGTAGGATTTCTTGTTGTGTGGCTAAGTGGAAGTGAGGTGTTTTTTGGTTGATTCAATTTTTTTTTATCATTTGAATTTGTGAGATAGGAGCTGGTATGTTGGGTTGTTGGTAGAATGGATTTGTGAATTGAAATTTTTTATGGTTGTGACTAGGGTGATGTACATTAATATGTGGAGGTTGGATAATTTTGAGGCATGGGTAGGTTGAATTGATGTGATTGGTAAATTGTTTGTGATGGTATGGACTCATGAGAAAATGAAGGTTTGTCCAAGTTGGATTAATATGATTGGTAGGTTGGTTGTGATGGTATGTTCCTATTAAAAGCATAAGGACATATGTCCTCTAATGTGTATCTCTTGTTTGAACCCCTAGTTTGAAAATTAGTTTTTTGCTGTTGGAGGTACTAGATTTGTTGAGTTAAAGTATCTAGTGATTGGTTTCCTAGTTTGGATCCCATGTTTGGTTTTGAAAGTGAAGGTGGAGGGGGGGGGGTAGTTTTGGTTGTGTTTTTTATGGTTTTTTTGGTAATGGTATATTTGGTGGTTTGGGATTTGTTTGTGGTGAGAACCCATGTTTTTTTGTGAAAGTGGAGGTGGAGAGGATAGGTAGTTTTGGTTGTGTTGTTGATGGTTTTTTTGGTTTGTGGCTTTGGTTTGAGAATGATGTCTTTTGGAAAGAGATATAACAACAAGAATGCAAGGACACAAAGAACATTAGAAACCTCTAGAATCTCTTTTTTACTTTTTTTGAATTTTAATTATTTGATGCAATAATGAAATAAAATAAATGAACACTTTTCCTATGGCACAATTTGGATACTTTTTCCCCTTTTGGCTTCAAGTGGGGAAGGATATCTAAACACTAAAGCACATAAGACATATCAACAATCCTACTCAAGTGGGAGTATCAATTCTTGTATACACATGAAATGATGTCCAAAATTTTAACTATAGGCTTTACAAGCTCAACTAGGGGTATCCTCTATATACCACAAGGGTAAGTGAGGCAAATACCACCAAACAAATAGGAGGAGAGGGTAACCCTCTCTCTACCTTCACTTCTCTAAGGTATAAATTTCTTAGAGACTTAGCCTAAATTGATAATATTTCACTTCCAAGAGGCGTTTCTTTCAATTCACGTCCTACTATTTATACTCCACCAGAACATAGGAGTTGAGGTCCTCTCCTAGAGTGATCACTTCTCTAGGAAGACCTAAAAAGAAGAAAAAAAATGATCACTTATTTTTGGTGCACTTAAGATCATCACTATGATGTGAGAGGAGATCATATGTAAGTAGATCTTGGGGATGAGAAGACAATGATTTTATTTTAAGCCCAAATCCAAATGTGTATGATCAATTTTATGCCCAATTCAATACGTGGAAGACAAACCAAGCAAGATGATCTAAACAAAGAAATGATTCTTATGATAGATAGGAAAGATTTTGAATATTTGGAATGTAAATGAGATAGTTTAGAATAAATACACCTAGATTTAATGCTTTCCAATTATGTTTCAAACCCATTTATCCTATATGATAAGCTCCAAGCTAGATTTTATCCTCCTCAAATCAAGTGTGTGAACACATGCCAAACATGATAGTCCAAAGAAAAGAAGTGTGTTACAAAAAATGTTTTCTTATGAAATTAGGAATGATAATAATAAAATTTCAGAGATCATAAATTAATCTTGCAATGCAATCAAATATACGTAAAGAAAATATTTACTTATGAAAAGATTACAATTTTTTTATTTTTTATTTTTACAGCCTAGTCAAACAATTTCCAAAGAAGAGACCTTTGATAAATTTTTTAGAAATTTCCGAAATTGTAAAAATTGAGAAAAGTTCCTTAATTTGAGCCCTAGGGAGTAGATTTATGAAGAAGTACTAATTTTTAGAGATCTTATTATATATTAATTATTTGAGGTCAAAATAAAAAAATTAAATAACAAACCCCTTGTATAATTCTATGAGCTTTCCATATCTATAATTGTTTTTTGAAAAATTCGTTGATTTGTGACCTAACATTAAGATTTATGAAAATTAATAAAAATGTCATAACACCCTCAAAAATATCGCCCTGAAGCTGATTTTTGGATTGTAGACTTCTAATACGATCTTAGACAACCAAAAGAAAAATTAGAAAGCAATGAGTATCCATTTGGGAGATATGATGAAATCTTTGGAAAATCCTAGGATTTTATCTTCAACTTTATCTGCACAAGGTTAGTCTTGAAATTTTTCAACATAAAAACAAGATAAGGTTAACAACACCTTAGAAAAATAAAGACATAATAGGGATGTGAATTGACATTGGGTTCACCAATTTTTTGACTAGGAAAATTGGGGGAAAAGCATGAATCATCGATAGAAACTACAAAACTACCTAAATTCAAGTCATAGAGAACCTAATCTAACAATCAAGCACAAGATGACAAAGAAAATTAAAATAATAAAGAAAATACACCTCATATCCAATTCTAAAGGTTATTCTTCTCAATAGTTCTTCTTAACTTTTCTTGTTTTCTCTTAAATAAAGTAGTGTGCAATATTATAAATAAGTTGAATGTAGATGTAAGCTAGCAAGATCTCAAGATGAATGATATGAGTGATGGAAAACTGTTGAAGATTATGGTTTTTCAATATGAATGATATGAGTGATAGAAAAATATTTAATTTTATGGTTTCTTAAGATGAATGATATGAGTGATAGCAAAATATTGAAGATTGTGGTTAAGCTTGAAATAGAATTGATAGGTTTCTTTTATAGGAATCCCAATTAAAATGAAGGGTGGGGATTGAATGTTAGTATATGATGATCAATGGATGAGATTAGTTGAGAGGAAAATAGATAAGTGTGAGAAGAAGGGACCGTCATCCAAGAAATTAGGTGAGAGATAGGGCTTCTAATAATAATAAATTAATTAAATAATTTCAACAATTATTTAATTTAGGAGAGGGAAAATGAATAGTTAAATAATTAAAAATAATTATTTAATTATAGAAGAGAAGAGGGACATTAAATATTAAATAATTGAAAACAATTATTTTATTGTGGAGGGAAATAGTAAATAATTAAATAATTATAAATAATTATTTAATTATAGATGAAGGGAAATTATAAATAATTTAATAAATAAGGATTTACTTAATTATAGAAGAAAAAAGATAATGAATAATTAAATAATTAAAAATAATTATTTAATTGTAGAAGAAAGGAGGGGAAATGAAAATTCTAATTAAATAAATAAACTTTATTTGATTAATCTAAAGAAGAATAAAGATAAAGTGAATTAATTAAATAATTCAAAATTATTTAATTAATAGAAGAATACAACATTAGGAAATAATTAAATAATTAAAATTATTTAATTATGTAGGAAAGACTCAAATTAGTGAAAAAATGTTGCTTGCAAGCTCGAGAGATTTTAAGTGTCTACACTAACTATTTTGTGGCATATACATGATATTTGAATTTTGAGCCAAAATAGGTAGTCTAGGGAGCAATGTACTCTAGACTAGATTCTTGCTTTTTAGGAATCAAAGTTGTCCGGGGAAAAATATTAAATGCAGAGTTTGATTTCCCATGTTTGATTTTTAAAATATGTTTATAAAAATGGGAAATTAATGTGCAAATAGATTCAAGTACATAGGGGGATCTAAAACTAGTGTGGAATTGTAAAGGGTGACAATTTTTGATGCTACAATAGATTGGTGTAGTCATAGTAGGAGGGTCCGAGAAGGAAGAGTTTGAACTATGCAACAATGAGTTAACACAATGGAAATAACACAAAAAACTAATATGCAAACATGAATCTTCATTAATATGAAATGCTTACATGCAACATTGGCCACAAGGGAAAATTACAAGGGCTCATAGGCCTGCCACAAGGGCTTCAATAATACAAATATCCAACATTCCTTATGACATGCCCCTAAAGGGTTTATGTGAAATATAATGAATCTAAATCTTATCTTAAAATTGTTGATATAAAATTAAAGGATCTACAATAATTAAAATGATTATAAACATTATTCTCAAGCTCTAATATAGGTCCATGTTGGCCACAAGGGTCAATAACTCGATGGGTGATTAAATATGAATGTTCGCCTCAAGATATGAAGAATTAGTTCCACAAAAAATGAATTAACTTGTGAATCTTTGGGATAGGTCCCAATGAACCCAAGATACTTGCATGATGCTCCATTAAGATCCACATGATCTAGATTAGGTCCACACTAAGAAATTTGGACTAGGTCAACCTCAAATGCTTTGACTGGTAACACAATGTAATTTTGAGAGCAATTGCTTTTAGTAGAAAAATGCAAATGATGTGAAATCTGGATATGTAATAGATGTCGATGTGTATATTCTATATCCTACTTAATGAGTTGAGAAACAATGATGTGGTAAAATATAGAATGAACTATTGAAACTACTACTAAATGCAATCCAAGAAAAGAGCTATTTTTGGTTTATACAGGATTGCTTTACAACCAAGGATGCTCCTATATCAAACACCCAAGGTTGGAAGAAAAGTGAATCCTTCACTTTCCAAGGCTAAGAGTAAAACCAAGATGGTCCACCTCCTCTTGAGAAATCCATGATGAATCCTCCACTTGTCTACCTTTCAACTTCATAAGATATTCTTTATAATACTTGTTCCTAGTGCTCCTTCTAGTTCTGGTATCCAAAATCTATTCAATTTCCTTTGGTTCATGATGTGGTAATTGCTCCTTCAAATCCACTTCATCACTATTTCCACTCAAGTGTCCTTCATGAAACTCATATATGTCTGCAATATTGAAAATAGGTGAAATACCCAATGTTTTTGGTAACTCCACTTCACAAGAATTTCTAGAATCAATCTTCCTAAGTGTCTTTATACACGGTCCAAACTTCCTCATCTTTAACTTATTGTATGTACCAACTGGCAATATTTCCTTCCTCAAGTATACCATTACTTCATCCCAAATAGAAAATTCCTTATGTCTTTGGTGCTCATCTACCTTCTCCTTATACTTATCATTCATGTCTTCCAAATGCTTTCAGATCTGATTATGTAATGTCCTCATGAAATATGCAAACTATTCTACCTCCACACTCCTTTTACACTCCATACTAATCTCTCTTAACTTTTCCACTCATCTAGGATTTATTTTGATAAAAATCTGAAATGTGTCTCCCTATACTCTCGTTCACTGAATTATTATATGCAAACTCTTCCTATAGTAAAACTATATCCCAACTTCCTTCCTTATCTCCAACCAAACATATCAAAAAATTACCCAAACTTTTGTTCACTATCTCTATTTGTCCATTTGTTTGTGGGTGATATGCTAAACTAAACTTCAAATCTATCTTCATCTTCTTCCACAATGTCCTCCAAAATTATCCAATGAATTTAGTGTCTCTATCTGAAACTATACTCTTAGGTAATCCATGCAATTTACAATCTCCTTGAAAAATAGGTTAGCAACATGCAAAACATCATTATTCTTCTTGTAACTAATAAAATGTGTCATTTTAAATAATTTGTCCACTACTACCATAATAGAATCGTAAGCTCTCTATGTTCTTGGTAATCCCAATATGAAATCCATGCTCAAATCTTCCCAAGGTCTCTTTGGTATTGTCAAAGTCTTCTACAACCTAGTAGTCTAACTACTCCCTTTTGCAACTTGACAAACTCTGCAACTTTGGACATACTTCCTTACATCCTTATATATCTGTGGCAAAAAAAAATGTTCACTTACCAAAGTAACTATCTTATCCACTCCAAAATGTCCTTCAAATCCTCCACTATATTTTTATTTGATCAAATTCTCCCTCATTGAATTCCTCGATATACACAACTTATTTCCTTTGAATAACATACCTTCTTGAATAAAATAATCCAACCATTGGCTTTGGTCTGTCCTTACTGGTTCTTTACATGCTCTCCATGCTTCATTGAATCTACATTATTTTCATACATATGTTTCATCTCCTCAAATCCTAATACTTGCACTCTCATCTATGTCAGCAAATTCTTCCTTCTACTCAATGCATCTGCAATTTTTTTTGACTTGCTACTTCTATGTTTCAACACAAATGTATAACTCTGTAATCTAACTCTACCCATCTCATATGTCTTTGATTCAATTTCCTCTGACTGTTCAAATACTGTAAAGCTTGATGATTTGTATACAATAAAACCTCCTTAGGTAACAAATAATGTCTCCACTTCTTCAAGGCTTGAATTATGGCATAGAATTCCTGATCATTAAATGAGTATCTTCTTCTAGAATCATTCAACTTGTCACTAAAATAGGCTACAAGTCTTGCTTCTTGAATCAATAAGTTTCTCCAATTGCATTCCCACTTGCATCACACTCCACTTGAAATACTTTATCAAAATCTAGTAATGCTAATACTAGATGTTCTATCACCTTTTTCTTCAACAATTCAAAACTCTTTTATGCTCTAGATGTCCACCTAAAACCCTTCTTGTCTCCTCTCATTTTCTTGTTCATGGGGTTACAAAAACTATTGAAACTTATCATAAACTTTCGGTAGAAATTGTCTAACCATGGAATGATCTAACTTCTCTAATGTTTACTGGTGTAGGCCAATCTAGAATTTATTTTACTTTCTCAGGGTCCATCTTCAATCCTTTAGCAAAAATAAAAAATCCAAGGTATACTGAATTTGTCTTCATGAAACTACACTTCTTGACATTAATCAACAACTTGTCTTCTCTCAACCTCTACAATACTTGTTGGATGTGCCACAAATGTTCTCTAGTTTATTGAAAATCATAATATCATTGAAGTAAAAAATAAAAAACTTATCCAATAATTTCTTCAATACCTCATTCATCAATCTCATAAAAGTACTTGGTGCATTGGTCAATCCAAAAGGCATCACTATCCATTCATATAATCCTTCATTATTTTTAAATGTATTCTTCCATTCATCTCCTTCTTTGATTCTAATATGATGATATACACTCTTGAGGTCAATTTTTGTAAAATGCTTTGCTCTACTCAAATAGTCTATAACGTCATCCATCCTTGGAAATGGAAATATATACTTGATAGTGATATTATTCATTTCTCTTGAATTTTTACACATTCTCCACTCTCCATCCTTCTTAGGTGTTGAAACAACACAAAAATGGATTTTCTTTCATATCGTTTAGGACATAGAGAAAACCCACTTCACAATTATTTCATTGAAGACAAACCCTAGAGATCTCAATCCGAGGATGAAGTAGGGGAAAGATATATTGCAATAGGGTGTCCTAGGGTTTTATTAGACAATAATGATGTGTTCACCACCAAGCTAGGGATTGGAAAAACTAATGAAATGCAACATGTAATGCTTAACCCTAATATGATGAAATCTTCAACTAAATGACCTAAAAATGAATGTAAATTAGAATAGAAAGGTGAGATCTCAAAAGTATGCATGAGAAACCTAAAGAAGGTTGGAATGAGATTTGAAACACTGAGAAACCTAAAATTTTGTCACACTGGGCCTCATGTGCCAATCTGGGTGTATTAGTCCTAGATTAGGGTTTCTGGTCAGGAATTGGTTTTTCGAAAAAGGGTATCTAGAACTACAAAAATATGGAAAAATGCCTGTAGTGGGACTCAAACACCACTTCTAGCATATCAGTCCTATTTTTATTTTTTTCGGAATTCAAAGTTCATATTTGTGCTCCAATTTGTGCTCTTTCCTTCTAAACTAATTTACAAATCTGAAACCATGATTTCAAACCTATAGATGACTTTTTGTGAAGATAGAAACCTTGCAAGTGGGGGGACAACTCCAACAAATTTCTCCAAGCTTGTAACCTAATCTTCAAGGGATATTCGAGCTCCACGACACCTAGATCTGTAAGCACACATCAAACATGAGAAAGACTTGTTATTTATTAGAGGATGGGGGTTTTCCTTGGTCAAACCCCTTTGAGGTCATTAAACCAAATGATAAGATAATGAAATAAGGACATGAAACATGATACATGAACAATGATACCTTGAGTGATGTCTTGTAACTAAAAAATCTAACATGAAATGACCATGAAGGATGTAGATCTAAATCTTGAGATAAGTGTAGAACAATGCTTAACCTTGGATCTTGGATGCCACATCACAACACTAGCTCAATAATGTGCTTGATGCTTGATATCCTTGACATCATGATGGATCTTGAATTCCTACAACAAATGATGAATAATCTACCCTTAGATGCCTTTGAAATGATCTTGAATGCTCTCTTGATGATCTTGTAAAGTCTTGGAATGCTTAATTCTTGAGTGCTTGACTGTCAATATCATGAATGATTATATGAAATAATGATTTGAGACCTTGTTTATATAGAAAATCCATCTAATATCCCATTTATTAGATCCCACAAGCTGACATCTATGAAATTTGAACTTAAAACACAAATTTTCTTGCTCAAAACCGTAAAAAGGGGCCAAATGGGACTCATATGCCACACCTAGCATATGGGTCCCACTTGGGTGGGACTCATATGCCCATGGTGACGTATGGGTCCCATAGGGAATTTTTAGGTGGCAAAAGTGTTGGGGTGTTAAGAAATTAAGTTTATTGGTTGATATTGTTAGGATTTTGATTGAAATATTCCTTGGGAAGCATAATATAGGGTCTTAGGGGCCCATTAATGATGATATAAAGGTTATAAATGCAAGAGGGCCCAAAATTAAATGTGAAAGTGTAAATAAATATACTTTACAACATCAAATTAAAGAAAAATTAGGTCCTTTTAGCTTAAAAGGGTCCTAAACCCAATGTGAAAGTGTACAACACATTACAACACTAGATTAGGTCCATTTAGTTTACAAGCCTCCTAAGTTTAATGTGAAGGTGTAAATAAATATACTTTACAACACTAAATTAAGGAAAATTTAGGTTTATTTAGCTTTAAAAGGGCCCATTTGGATACACATGTACAATTTACTAATGGAGTAATGGGCCTAGGAATGTTTGGTTAATATTAGGTGCTCACTTGGAACTCTAGTAATAATGATATTGACATAATAAAAAGTGATACTTACATCTATGCCTGATTGAAAATCATTGCCATAAGAAGGGTTCTGAAAGAAATACTATTATGCATGAAGGGAGAACATTGGATTCAGACAGTAGAGGTCGAGGAAGATAATTTTTTATGTTCATGGTTCCATGGTAGAGATCATAATTCAAACTCTTATCGGCGGCCTCAAAAGACACACCAGGTCTAGAAACCAAAAAATTCAAACTATCATGGACCAATAGGGGAACCTACTCCGGCTCATAAGATGATGACCCTGAACAAGGACCAGAGTGACTTCAAAGTTGATTAAAAAAAATAGTACCAATACTATCTCCAACGTTGCTTCTCCCTCGACCTCATCTCTTGGGGTGCACATGGCCCCTCCATCTGAAGGAAAAATAGTGGACTCTAGGCTAGCTATTGTCCGTTATGTGCCCTGTGGTGAGGATGATTGGGCAGGTTGTGATGATTCAAACCCATATGAGGTGTTCTCTAAAGTAGATATTCTAGAAATTATTGAGCCCCCATGTCTAAGCCAATTGGTTGCTTCTTATCTAGGTAAACTGAAGAAAAATAGGGAAAGAAAATACAACAAACAAAAGAGGGAAGAGGAGGCCAAGGAGAAGGGCTTCCAGAGCATCAAGAATTACCTGTCATCCAAGGGAGAAGAGTCCTCCCTTGGACAACTAAATTTCTTAACATGGAACGTCAGGGGCCTATCGGCCCCTAATAAGAGATGCTTGGTTAAGCATCATTTAGATAGGATGAAGGATCACATTATCATACTTCAGGAGACAAAGACCGACTCTCTTGTTGAGGGAAGTTTGTTTAATACTGCAAAATGTGGAAAGGAATATTTAGTGACTCTATGGGTTCAACTAGGGGATTGGGTGTCCTCTAGGTGCCTAAGTTAGTGGATATAAAATTGTTGAAGGTTTGACCCAATTGGATGTTATGTTGGGTTAGTTTTTGAGCAAATGGGCTTGGATTTCCTCTAATCAATGTGTATGGTCCAATAAAAATGGATGAGAAGTTGAGAACCTGGAATGAAATTAGGGAATAGGTGGAAAAATTTGGTGGAGAATTGGCTATACTGGGAGGGGATTTCAACACTATTTTTATTTTAAATGAGAAGAGTGGCGGGTTGCAAAAGGTCAATAGGATGATGGAGGAATTCCAATACTTTGTGTCAGATTTATTAGTAGTTGATTGCATACCAAGTAATGGTGCATTCACATGGACTAATAAGCATTTGGGATTCACTAATATCTCTATGCATTTGGATTGATATTTCCTAGGCACTAGCTAGTGGAGTGATGAGTTCCACTGCTCTGCTTCTATCTCCCCTATTGCTATATTTGATCACTTCCTGGTGCTTTTTGAGTTTACCTTAAGTTAGAGACCATCCAAGGGATTCTTCAAGTTCAAGTCAATGTGGTGGTGGGAGGCTAGTATATTTGGGAATCTAGAAACTTGGTGGCGGGAGAGAATCAACTGTGGAGGTTCAACAATATTTCAACTCCACAAAAGGTTGGGTTACATCAAAAACAAGTTGAAAGGTTGGAATAAAGAAATTTTCAAAAATATTTTTATCAAGAAAGCCAAAGTAGAAGAAGAGTTAGAGTTGTTAAGCATTACAAGTAATCAGATTTGGCATGACTACAAAATAATTTAAGAGAGAAAAAGTTTTAAAAGAATTACATTCAAAGATTCTGGCTTGAGAGGAATTGTACTAGAAGGACAAAGCCCGTGAAACTTGGCTTAAAGACAGAGATGCAAGTACAAATTTTTTCATGATTCGGCCACTTGGTCTAGAAGAGATTGAAGCAGGATTTCTAATATTCAATTAGCTAATGGATTTGCAGTATGCGAAATGGTGGGTCTAGAAAAGGAAGTGATTTGATTCTTCTTAGATTTGTTAGCTGCCAGGATGGAAGTTGGGGGCTGGGATAATGATTACTTGAATTGCATCCCCAAGTTTTTTTAGGACAGTGACAACAAGATGCTATACACACCATTCACCATTGAGGAAGTCAAGGTTGCAGTCTTTGGATTAAACCCATATAAGGCATTGGGGCCCGATGGGGTCCCCATCCAATTCTACCAAAAGTGTTGGAGTTTTGTGGGTCAAGATGCGTGGAAATTCATAGAGGAATTTGGGAAAAAGAGGAAATTCGTCAAAGATATAAAAAATATAGTGGTTGCCTTGGTTCCCAAGAAATTGGATTGCTCTTCCTTTGCAGATTATCATCCAATTTCTCTATGCAATGGTGTGTACAAAATTCTAGAAAAATCCATGGAAAATAGGTTGAAGAAGGTGATGGGGTCAATAATCTTAGTGGAGCATAATGGGTTCACACCTGGAAGGGAGATAATTGATAGCATAATCACTACCACTTGGAGGTTGTTCACTTGATCACCTCAAAAAGAATGAAGAGAATGGTAAGAAAATTGGACGTCAGTAAAGTGTATGATTGGGTCCACTGGGATTTTTTATTGAAAATTTTGGGAAGATTCAATTTTTCCCCTGAATGGGTTGAAATGATCAACTGGTGTTTTTCCTCTCCTCAATATTCCATTCTTGTCAACAAATCGATGTGTGGTTTCTTTAGTGCTACCAATGGCCTGCGATAGGGATATCATTTGTCCTCTTCTCTCTTTGTTATTATGGCTAAGGCCATGGGTTGTCACTTTAGAAGGTTAAGAGAAACACAAGTTTTGTATGGCATCCAGATGGTAGATGGGGTTGAGAACATCACTTGCAACCAATTTGATAACAACACCACGCTTTTCACAAAAGCTTCATTAAGGGAGGTTGAGGTTATTAAAGGAGCCTTGGAAAAATATACTACTACATCAGATTAGGTACTGAACAAGGAAAAATATGAAATACATTTCTTCAACACCAAGATGTCGATACAAAGGAAAATTTCATGGTTGCTTGGCTTTTCAATTGGATCTCTCCCTTCAAAAAACTTGGGGGAACCCTTATTTCATGGCGCGTACAAATATTCATATGTGGAGGAAGTGTTGAATCAATGTAGGTTGAAGATGGAGTTGTGGAAATTTAAATGGTTATCATTCACTGGAAGAATACAAATGATCAAATCAGTTTTGGAATTTGTTCCATTATTCATCATGTCTTGCTTTAAAATTCTTGCTAAAGCTTGCAGAAGTCTTGAGAGCCTATTGAAGAAGTTTTTGTGGGAAGGTGCTAAGGAGGTGAAGCAGATTCCTTTAATCAGTTGGGAAATTTCGTGCTTGCACAAAGATGATGGGGGGGCTAGGCTAAAAAGAATCGGGCTTTTGAATAATGCCTTGGGAGAAAAACTCAGTTGAAACTATACAAGGAAACCGATAGGCTTTGGTGCAGAATCATCCATGGCAAGTACCTAGATAATGATGATCTAGCTCGGACCTAGACATTAGCTAATTTTGAAGGTGGCTCGAATGTCTGGAGATTCATATGGAAGAGTAAGGGGTTGATAACTGATCATATCTCATGGCGAATAGGGAATGGAAGATTGGAAAAGTTATGGATTGATTCATGGAACAACCTCACGTTTGATTGACTTGTTATTTAATGCAAATAATTGGATTGCGGTTGTGGACCATGGTCATGGGAGTAGAGTGGTGGACTAAATTTGGGATGGAGCTGATCTAGAGTTAGGACAGATTGACAATGATGAGTTCCACATACCGGTTGAAGATAAAATCAAGCTGAAAACCATTTTGAGTAAACGAAAAGTTTTGTTAACACAAGAGGCAGATGAGATAATATGGTGTGGGTTGCAATCAAGGGAATTTTTAGTGAAATTGGGCTATGAGATTGAGTGTGTACAAGGTACGCAAGATGGATGGCCATCCTGGCTGTGTTGAAATTCATTTCTACTTTTGAAAGCTAGTGCCTTCTTGTGGGCTACACTACATAAGATATTAACTAGAGAAAGGCTAGCTAGAAATGGAATTCATGGTCCCTCAATTTGCACACTTTGATGGGATGCAGAGGAAACTGTGGATCACTTGCTTCTTACTTGCCCATTTTTTGTGACTTGCTAGGATTGGTTGATGCAGTCCCTTAGTTGGTTTGCTACAAGAAAACAAGATTTAAATGACTTTCTGATGAGCTAGCCTAGGCCTTCGGGTTGTGATTTGTGGAGATATGTTTGGTTGATTGCTCTCTCTATTCTTTTTTGGCACTCATGGAAGGAATGGAATTGCAAAGTGTTCAATAATATGAATCTTGAGGGTCCTCAAATTGGTTAATTGACCAAAAGCTAGCATCTGTGAGGTAACAAACACCAAATTCCACTCAAGGAAAGATTTGAAGTTTATTTCTTGGGACAATGCGTTGAGAAATAAATGGGATCTTCTAAAGCAACCCATGATGGTAGGAGATATAAATGCTAGGAAAAGAGGTGAAGCATGATGGATGAATTTGAGGCCTAGTAGAGTGAAATTGAATTTTGACAATGCATCAAAAGGGAATCCAGGATTAGTTGGGTGTGGTGCCAACATAAGGAATGAAAATGAGGAATATTTGTGGTTAATTTATAAAGGAATTGGGGAGGCTACTAAGAAAAAGGAATATTTTGAAGCACTAGCCTAAGGAATTTCCCTGTGCATTGAGAAAGGGTTTCACAAGATTGAAATTGAAGGTGACTCCATGATTTGCATCAACACTATTAGAAAAAAACATGGTATTGGATTGGAAACTAAAGGGTATTCTCTTCAAGATATAGCTAAGTTTAGCTAAACTAGCAGACTATACAATCACTAATGTATACCATGAATTAAACATGGTTGTCAATGTTTTGGCTAATTTATCAGTGTTTCATTGGGAATTTCTCAAGCTATCTACAGGGATAAGGTGCTTCTGGACAAACTCTTGCAAGCCATAAGAATGGACTCAAACAAAAATTCTAGTCAATACTGAAGTAGATGTGTCACCTCTTCCTAGCTTGGGTCGACTACTACACTTGATTTGGCGTTGCCCATTCACTGGAAAAATGATTACTCTTGTTCACATATGTTATTCAAGCGAAGGTTGGGTCTCTGTATAGTCACGATGAATGCTTTTGGGATGGTTGTAATTTGTTTTATGATCAATAAATTGAGAGCTTCTACCTTAGGCAACATTTACCAAAAAAAAGAGAGGAAAAAATAGGTTTATTTAGCTTAAAAAGGGCCCAAGACCTAATGTGAATGTGTAAAACAAACCACAACACTAGATCAAGGAATCCTTAAGTTTATTTTAACATTTATCATTCCCAATTAAGAGAAATTGTACCATCTCCAAGGGAGTACAATTTTTGTTGTTACATTTAGCCCCCACTTTAGTGAGAGGATGAACTTGCTTCAAACTCACACTAAAGTAGACATTCAAGAGGGGTCCAAGTGTACCAATGTAGATGGTCTAGGATGACAAAGATCAAGGGGGTAGTCAAGTGATCAGGATCTAAGATCCTATATCAAATCGACGTAAGAAGAATAGGACACACACAAGGTGTATGATATGCATCAAAACAAGATACACAAACATGCAATGTCAATGACTAAAAGAAGAAAGAAAAATAAAAAGAACAAGAAAAAATAAAAAGAGGTGGATCAAGCCTCAACCGTTTGCCCAAAGATGGATGCTCACTTTGAGGCAACATAACTTCAGGCTATCCACTGGGCAAGTAATCCAAGGAGGGGAGATACATACACACATGGATGGTATGCACTCACACACAAATGAGTGGGTAAGAGAAATTAATACCTTGGGTCAACTTCCCATCCAACCAGACCAAAGTTATCCCTCCTGATAACTTTGATAAGGTGCCACACAAAAACGATCTTCGAGCTTCATCAAACAAGAAAAACTTCATATTCTTGGAGCTCATGAACAAAACATGAGCTCTGAGCTTCATGAACAAAACATGAGCTCTGAGTTTCATGAGGCAAGAAAAGCTTTGTATGCTTGGAAATCATGAACAAACAAGATGGATCTACAGGCATGCCAAGTGTGTTATGCAAGGTGACCATATAACAAATAGTGTAAGGTGCATTCAAAGGGATTTTACTTAATTCATGCAAGGTCTCTTCTTAGGGAACATCATGCCTAATGTCCTCAAGAGAGGACAAGTCAAAGAAATATCACACTCTGAAAGGAAATCAAACCCACTGACACCAGCAAGAAAAGAACACATCACAAGAAGAAATAAATCACACAATGAAACATGAGTGTTGATTGTTGGTGTATTCCCCCACTTTAAAGTTATTGCTAACACCATTGCTGTGAGCAATTTCTTTAAAGTAGAAGACATGAGAGCTTATTCAGAAAGCCCTATGCTAATTCATATGTTTTTGAATCAAATTACATCATGAATGAGTATGTCACATACAATTCAACTTAAGGCACATTTTCCACATCCCAAGCTTGCTCTTAGATATACATGAAAGGTGATCAACTATCCAAAAGAGAAAAAAGGAAAAGGATGAGCTGAGATGGTTGATGAGAAACATGAAAATCAGTATCAATTAGAGGAATGAGGTACTTCAACACAAGGAAGAGCACCAAACTCCTTAAGATGTTGAATTTTTTTACTCAAATACTTACATTCATTAGTAGAATGACCATGGACTCTATGATATGCACAAAATGAACTCTTGTAGTAAAAAAAATTTCGCGTTCTTGGCGGGAGAGA
This sequence comes from Sequoia sempervirens, assembly GCA_007258455.2. NCBI lineage: Eukaryota > Viridiplantae > Streptophyta > Pinopsida > Cupressales > Cupressaceae > Sequoia > Sequoia sempervirens. The sequence goes on along the minus strand of VDFB02281492.1, from coordinate 1,023,622,739 downwards.
TATCAAATGATCTTGGAGGAGTCTTGATAAGATACTCTCTTGATCAATAGTAGAAGGTGTTCCTTTATTTTGTAACAAAGATATCTTTTGGTTAATACACGATCTCATACTTACACAAGACTCTTTAGATTATGAGATTTTGTACTCTTCTTTAAAGGAAGGTGTAAAATTTAATGAATTTGAATCATACGAGTTTGCATGATGACATTAATGTTAAGCAAAGATTTATCTGTTTCTTTCATTTCTTTCAAAGGATGATAATAAAGACCAGTAGTGTCTATTAGTTTAGGATGGACTAATGTTAAAACCGACTTAGAAAATTCTTTTGTAACAATGTTGATATTGAGCAAAGATTGTTTTTTTCTTTTGAGGGACAATAACCAAGACCATTAGTATTTTCTTGCGTGTGAGGCTCTATAGGGACACAGATACCTTGTTCTCTAGCACTACATCCTTTTCCACTATAACCAAGTTGTTTCATCATTTCATAACCTTTTCCATAAAGATTCTTCATTTTCTTTGGATTTGGTGGTTGCTCATAATTAAGTTCATTAATTTTTTTGTGTAATTTGTTGTCTTTTGTTCTAAAGTGGTTGAGGTGGATGCCTTCAAAGGGTCTTCCAAATTTTGTGATGACATTACTTCTTTTTCTTTTTCCTTTTTAGAATCTTTGTTTATGATCTTGTATTCTCCCATGAATGTTGGTTCGAAGTCTAAGGAAACCCAATCATATTCTAATAGCTTTGTGACTTTCTCAATGTGTTTCTCTTTGTCTTTTTGTTGCATGGGTTCTACTTGTATAGTTGATGTCAATGTTTTTAAGGGATTTTCCTTGTTTTTCTCAATCTTTAAGCAACTATTTGGGTCAGGGTCAGCTTTGAGTGTGTACTCTTTGTTTTTGTAGACATACTTCATTTTATGATAAAGAGGAGAAGGAACCCCATTCATTGCATGAATCCATGGTCTACCTAAAAGGAGATTATATGAAATATTGTGAGGCATAACATGGATTAGTGTTTCTAATGTGGCCTTTCCAGCCGTAATAGGCAAAGTTATCACACCAAGCAGTTTTTTTCCTGTATTATCAAAGCCTTTAATAGATAAAGAGTTAGGTTGAATTTTTGATTTATCCATGCCAAGAATATCTAAAAGGGTCACACTAGAGACATTAAGGGTGGATCCATTTCCAACAATGGTTTTTCTTATTCCTCTTTCCTTGCAGTGACTGGTTACCATGAAAGAATCATTTTGGTTTTGCACTTCCAAAGGAGGGAACTCACTTTGGTGGAAAATAATGTCAGCATTTATTCCTTGGATCATTGCTGCTATGTCATTCAAGTTTGCACCAGAGGGGGCCAAAATTTTTTGCAAGGAACTTTGAATCATGTTATGGTAATGAGGGGAGGCTTGAATAAGGTCCCATAATGATATCTCAGTAGGAGTATTCTTTAGTGTTCAACAATATTGTACTCCTTTCCACTTTGTGCAGGAAAATGAGGAGGACCGAGCAAGATAGGATTAGGAAATGGGAGGGATTTTGAAGGTTTTTTTCTTGGTTATGGATTTTTTTGAGTGTTATATGTATGAGCGATGGTGTTATGACTCAGCTGCTGCAAAACATTATTCTCAGGTGGGTAAACGATAAGTTTAGGTTTGTTTTGATTTTTTTATTCGTGTGACGGTGGGTAAATAATTAGAGGGTTCAAAGGATGTCCCAAAAGGTATGTACGAGGTCCATTAATCAAGGGGGATCTAACAGACACTTGAGCATTCATAACCTCAACAATCTTGGTTTGATGTATTTATAATAAAGGGTAGTCTAGAATCATCTTTTCACCATAATCCAAGGAAGTCACATTACTATTGTTTTCATTTTATTGCACAATAATATCCTCCCTAGGATGAGAGTTTTTAGGAGAAATACAAACCAAATGTTCTTGAAATTCAAGGATTGGTTCTTCCAAAATGACTTCATCACAAGTAGGGGAAGGATCAATGGCTGAATTTTCTTTTTTATCAATGATGGAATTCTCTTGTTCAATAATGTTTTTTCCTAGGGGAAGAGAAACACATAAAATTCTTATGACTTGCATCGATCGAAGCATCTTCTTCACAAATAGGAGAGATACTATGAGTTTCATGATTATTTATGATTTCATTCCTTTGTTCCCTAATGTCTTTGAAAATAGGATTGGTAGGAGAAGGATCATAAAGAGGTTTGTTATAGATCTTAAAGATTTTATCATCTAACACCAACATATACTCATCATTTACAATCTCATCTTCTTCCACTAAATCATTCTCACAAGCAAAGGGAGAGTGGAAAGTAGGTAAGGTTTTGTTTATAAATGTGTCTGATTTCATTCTCTTGTGCTATAATATCTTCCAATGTAGGAGAGTTTATAGAAGAGGAGCTTTCAACAATGTCATGATTCTCAATGAGTGCATCTTCTAACACCGAAATACCTTTGTCACATGTAGGAGAGGTATTAGGAGAAGAGCAACTATGATCATCAAGATTGTCTATATTTTCATCTTCCTCTATCACATCATTCCCACAAATAGGAGATATAGGAGGGGGTGTAGGTTTAAGGAAAGTGTCAACACTTTCACTCTCTTGCACTAAGAGACTCTCATAACTAGGAAATATATTGAACAAATGATTAACATGCTTATTGACTAACTTTTTCTTTGCAAACTTGGAAAAGATGGATACTAAAATTTGTGAAAAGTAATCTATGAAAATTTAAAATGGAAAGAGACTTAAATGCAATGTAAAGACCTACAATGAAATGTGTAAATGCAATTTTCAAATTTCAAACAAGGTAATTTACTTATTACACTATGTGATAATTTCAAAATGAGATGTTGTAAATGCAAATTTGGAATGAAACAATGCATGAAATGAACCAATTTAAGCTAGATTTAGTGAAATGCATGTAACAAAAACTCAACCAAATGAACTAGATAACTAATGGTAGTAAATAGAAGTACAAAAACAAGGTTTTAAATGTTGTAAAATGGAGTTTTAGATCTACATTAGGACTAAATCACCTAGAGGGGCATATGAGTCCCAGTGAGGGTTTTTTGCATAATTTTCAATAAATTTTAAGTGATTTTTATGCTTTTAAGTTTGTATGATCTATAGACTAAATGAAAATGCGGTTTTAAGATGCTTTTCAATGATTTGAGATGCAAAAATGAAAGCTATATGCACTTTCACTAATGCAAGATTTAGAAACCCTAGAATGCCAATTAACTCTAGTCCAAATTCTAATGCAAAGTTAATACAAGAAAGATCTAGGATGACGATGCACTCCAAATCAGAATTATGATTTTCTAAATGTAGATTCAACAAAATTTCCAATCTTTTCTCTTTCCTTCTGAATTGATTTCTAGATCCGAAACCCCGATTTCAGACCTGTAGATGACTTTTGTGAAGATAAAAACCTTGTAAATGGGGGGAAAGCTCCAAAAAAATTCCCAATCTTGTAACTTAATCTTCAAGGGATCTTTGAGATCCAAGACACCTAGATCTGTAACCACACATCAAAGAGAAGAAAGACTTTTTTTTTTAGAGGATGGAGGTTTTCCTTGGTCAAACCCCTTTGAGGTTATTAAACTAAATGATGAGATAATGAAATATGGACATGAAACATGCAACATGAAAAATGATACCCTTGAGTGATGTCTTGTAAATCAACAATGTAACATGAAATGGCCATTAAGGATGTAGATCTAGATCTTGACGTAAGTGTAGAACAATGCTTGACCTTGGATCTTGGATGCAACATCTCAACACTAGCTCAATAACATGCTTGATGCTTGATATCCTTGACATAATTATGGATCTTAAATTTCTGCAACAAATGATGAAGAGTCTGCCCTTGAATTCCTTAGAAATGATCTTGAATGCTCTCTTCACGATCTTGTAAAGTCTTGGAATGCTTAACTCTTGAGTGCTTGAATTGATATCATGAATGCTTATATGAAATAATAATTTGAGACCTCAAGTGTTTATATAGAAAATCCATCTAATATCTCGTTTATTAGATTCCACAATCCGACATCTATGAAATTTGAATATAAAACCCAAATTTTCCCATTCAAAACCCTAAAAAGGGGCCAAATGGACCTCATATGCCACACCTAGCATATAAGTCCCATAGGGCCTTTTTAGGTGGAAAAAGTATTGGGGTGTTAAGAAATTAAGTTTATTTGTTGATATTTGTCAGGATTTTAATTGAATTATGCCTTGGGATGCACAATATAAGGTATTAGGGGGATATTAATGATGATATAAAGGTTATAAATGCAAGAGGGCCCAAAATTAAAAGTGAAACTATAAATAAATATACTTTATAACATCAAATTAAGAAAAAATTAGGTCTTTTTAGCTTTAAAGGGTCTTAAACCCAATGTAAAAGTGTACAAAACATTACACCACCAGATTAGGTCCATTTAGTTTACAAGCCTCCTAAATTTATTGTGAAGGTTTAAACACTTTACAACACTAAATTAAGGAAAAGTTAGGTTTATTTAGCTTAAAAACGGCCCAAGACCTAATGTGAATGTGTAAAACACACCACAACTCTAGATCAAGGTGAGCTTAAGTTCATTTTAACATTAATTATTACCAATTAAGAGAAATTGTACCATGTCCAAAAGAGTACAATTTTCGTTGTTATAGGGGTAAGTACAACAGGAAGTGCACATGGGCTCAAACTTTCTCTGATTAATCCCTTTCTCAACAATTCTTGTATTTGTTGGTTCAATTCCGCATTCTCTGTTGGTGTCATTGTATGTGCTATTTTTTTTTGGAAAACTAGCTCTCAGGATAAGATCTATGTGATGATCGATACTCCAGATAGGTGGCAATCCCTCAGGTACACTCTATGACATTATATCTTTATACTCTGTCAACAATTCTGCAACTTCTTTCTGTGGTATACCCTCACTCTTTTCTATCTTCCGACTCACCTTTTTCTTTGGAATCAATGCAAAACACATGTTCTCATGTCTCAATCCCTCTATAAATTTCCTTTCATCTACCAAACATAGTCTGGCAGTTCCATAAAATTTAATTTTCTCCTCTTCCTCCAAAGGTAACAACATGATTCTCTTTCCATTCGATGTCACAATATGGGTATTCCTTCTTCCATCATGAATTGGTTTCTTATAACATTGCCATGGCCTTCCTAATAGTAAATGAAATGCATCCATAGGCATAATATCACACAATACTTCATCCCTATATGATCCAATGTGAAATTTACTAAACATTATTCATTCACCAATACCTTATGCTTATCCTGATCCATTCTATCCTATAAGGGTTTTGATGTTTCGATCACTTCAAGTTCAACTTGGTTACCATATCCTCTGAGGGTGATCCCACAATAGTGGTTTACACTTTTTGGGACAACTTGATTTTTGCTGAAATCACATATTTTTATAAAATATAATTATTTAAGCCTTGAAAAGTTCCATTTAAAGGATTCCAATTGAAGAAGGTTTGATAAAACCACCTTAGATCAAACCCCCTTGGATAGAACCCCGCTTTTTTTAAACCATACCTATAACGGATTCTCCTTTACACCTATCAAAATACTGATAAAAACCAGTTTTGATTTACCTTTTGGGGGATCAAATGAATTCATTTAAAATTTATTTTTTATAACTATGTATTCCTTATTATAAGCTTCCCAAAAAGTATAATTTTAAATATATTTAATTTGATTATTATATTTATTTTATATTTCTTATGAATGTATTTTTTTCATCAAAAATCAAGCTCTTTGTTCTACAAATGGAAAAATAGTAGATTACCAAAAAAAATCTGAAAAATATCTATGCACTTGATATTGATTTCCTTGATCCAACAAAAAAAAAACTGAATTTCGATACATACAAAAAAGGTTGTGTTAGCAAGTAAACCTATGTCTAAATTATAATTGGTTTGACTTCAAAACTTAATTAAGAAAAGCATATTCAATAAAACACTATGAGATCTAAATTTGAAAAAAATGGAATTTTATCCCTCATGGCAAAAAAATTATTTGTTAGAAAGTACACATCACTATTTGAAAATGGTGTTTAGTGTTAAAAGCTAGTTATCGAAGGAGATGGAAAAATAAATGCAATTTGATTCCAATTTTTTTTAAAAAAATTATATTTAGAATCTATAGAAAAAATGTCGCTAATCACTAGTTTTCCTCATCTTCAAATTCCTCACGGTTTAGAATCTATAGGTGTTTGAAAGTGAAGAAAAAGTTCAAAATGCTCATTTGAATGTCAAGTTTGGCCAAAAAGTGTAAACCACTATTGTGGGATCACTCTTGAAACTAGATTATCAATACTACCACTATCAATGATAACTTTACATATCTTTCCTCCAAACTTATATTTGGTTATGAATTTAAACTTTTCCTCTATGGTGGTTCTTCATTTTCTTCTTTATGCATTAAAGCTCTTCTCATTACCAATGACTCCCCTTTCTCAAGTTTTCCTACTAAATTAGGGGATCCAACATGTTCTTCATCCACATAAGATACTCTTCTAATATGCTCAATTTTCTTTCTGGTACTTCCTTGATGACACTCAAATGCTCTATGTCTTTCAAATCCACACTTGAAACAAGTTCCTCTAAATGATATTTTCTCATATCTTCCTTCATTTCTCTTTAATCCATCATTGTGGTAAGAATTATGACCTCCTCTATTATTGTGGTAAGAATTATCACCTCCTTTATTACTATGGTAAAAAAATTTATCTTCTCTTCCTCTTTGATATGATCTAGCATCCTTTTCTTCACTCCGATAGGGTTTTGTATCTTTGTTCTTCTCCACATATGGTCTTCTTTCTCTAGACTAGGGTCCACTCTTCTAAAATCTTCCTCTTGCACTTCTTTGTCTTTTTTCAAACTTCTCAATGTTTAGCTTCTCTTCAACCTTAATGCAAAACTAATATTCTTATTCAAAAGATTCCATCTTCACCAACTCAACTCTTCTTGAATGTTTGTTCTCAATCCATTGATGTATCTTGCCACCTTTATTTTCTTGCTTCACTATAAATGGTTCTGATTATCATCTTGTAGAATTATTCAATATACTCCTTCATATATCTTTCCTATTGCTCAAACTCTACAATCTTTTCAAAATTTCCAATTTGAATAATCAACTAGTATGAATTGATTCTTCAAAATTTCCACCATTCTATCCCATTTGATGATTCTTTCTTTTCCTCTTCTATTTCATCACTAATTGAAATTATTTCCACCATAATGTGGCGGGTATGTGCAGGATCATGATGGGCCAAAAAGTGGCAATATGATGGGTATGTGGCTGATGACTATTTTTTTACTCAAAATTGATGAAACGAAAAGGGTTTTTAAAGGAGATTCTCAGATTTCCACCAATATAAATTATGTTTTACTTTGAATTTAATAAGTAATTATTATTCATTTTCTATTCAAATTATGACTAAAGTCCTAATTTATAGGCTGATTGAAAAACATCTATAGCTTTCAACGGTATCACATTTTTTGAATCAAAACATGTGTCACTTCAGATACTATAAGATTAAAAAAATGAATTTTATGAAGTTTTGACCAAGTTAAAGTGGTCAATTTTTATATTTTTAAAAATTTGTAATAAAAATTCATAATTAATTATTTACTTGGAAAAAATTACAAAAAATATGCATCACATCGGGCATGAGTCCTCTACTTATATTAAAATATTATAAAAAATATTATCATTTTATCACAAACACCTACTTACTTTTCCTAAAATTTAAGTACCACATTGAAATTTCAAATTTTCACCAAATAGATTTTTTTTTTAAAGAAACCTAGTAGTTTAGAAACTACATTCAATTTTCTATAGATTCTATTCTTACATATTTTTAAATAATATAGATAACTTATTCAAATTTTTACGTCAAGTTGTCTAACTCTGATTTTTCTAATTTTTTGCCACTTAAGGGCCTATTTTTTCCATGATGATCCTGCACATACCCTGGCATGTCCTTTCAACTTTGTTTTTGAAATCTAACTCTTTCTAGATCTTCAATTTCTTAATATTCAAAGTATTCTCCCATTTCATTTATCCAATCAATCAATTCTTTAGGATTTAAATTTCTCACATAATTTTGAATTTCAACTCTAGGTCACTTACAAACTTTTGAAATTGCTTTCAACATCTTGACTTGATTAGATTCTTCTTCATCATCATCTAGGGCTTCTACAATTTGATTTGCATGTTCTACTTCATCATCACTTTCATCATTTTTCCTAGGGTTTAGGCCTCACCTTCAATCTTCCTCAACAACATCTAACCTAACTCACATCTCGCACATAATTTCCAACATTTCATCCATTCTTCTAGCAACATTCACCATAGTAGGTGCTCTCCTTGGCAACATATCTCCCCTCGAATCATTGCAACTACCTCAATTCAGTGATCTAACTACAAGGGTTTTAATTTCCTCAAAATTGGTGGTCAGTTGAAAAAAAATGTAGTCTACCTCAATTTTGTGATCTGTTCACCTCAAGGAATGCCTTCAGGAATCAAAAATTGCTCTAATACCACTTGGTACAGTCACAGTACGGAGGTCCCAGAAGGAATAGTTTGAATCGTGCAACAATGAGTTAACATAGTGGAAAAAACACAACAAACTGATATACGAACATGAATCTTCATTAATATGGAATGCTTACATGCAAAATTGGCCATAAGGGAAAATTACAAGGGCTCATAGGCCAACCACAAGGGCTTCAACAATACAACTGGACAACAAGCTTTATTACATGTTCCCGAAGGGTTTGTGCAAAATATAATGAATCTGAATCTTATCCTAAAACTATTGATCTAAAACTGATTGATCTACAATGATTACAATGCTTATAAATATGCTTCTCAAGCTCTAATATAGGTCTGCATCAGCCACAAGGTTCAATAACTCGATGGGTGATCAAATATCAATGTCAGCCTCAAGATATGAAGAATTAGTTCCACACGAAATGAATTAACTTGTGAATCTTTGGGATAGGTCCCAATGAAGCCAATATGCTTGCATGATGTTCCATTAAGCTCCACATGATCTAGAGTAGGTCAACCCCAAATGCTCTGATTAGTAATAGAGTGAAATTTTGAGAGTGATAACTTTCAGTAGACAGATGCAAAAGATGTGAAACCTATATATGTAGTAGATGTTTATGTGGAGATGCTATATCCTACTTTGTGAGCTAAGAAACAATGATGTGGTAAAATTTAGAATGAACTACTAAAAATTTCTACTAAATGCAATGGAAGAAAATAACTATTTTTGGTTGATATACGATTGCTTTACAACCAGGGATGCTCCTACATCATATATTATTGTGCTATGGTAGAATTTTGATTATATCTTAGAGATATTGAATTATATAGATTATTTTAGGATTAAATTTGTTCATTTGGTACACATGATATTATTTTTGATAGAATTTAGATCACTTCATCATAGTTAGTTTATAATTCTAAAGTCTGATACTTTGTGTTGATTATCTATAATCTTATCATGATGAGTGGTTTGATTATTTTTCTTGTGATATTTTTTTTATTACAGTGTTGCATTGGAGTTTAGTCAGTAGGAGATGATTTTATGTGCACCTATTTGAGATCTATTGTTCTTGGAGATTGTTTGTTTAGTAAGTTACTCCTTAATTAGGTTTTAGTAGATAGATGAGGAGCCTACATTTGGTTTGGATGTGAGTTAAACATGGGAATATTGAGGATATTATTCTTGGAGACATGCATTGTGGCTTGGTGTAGCATAGATGATAAAAATCACTCCTCACTCTTGATTCTCTTAGTGGTCAATCATATGAAAGATATCTCCCATGGTTTTTTTAAATGAATTTTATTTAATGCCTTGTTTTCTAATGGGAATGAAACTTGAGCTATGTTTCTAGGGCCCAACCTTTTCTATAGCTTTTTTGACTCCTTGACAAGTTCAATTATGCTAGTTTGGTGAATAATTTGACAACTTTATCAACATTGTTTAAGTATGAAATAGCCTAATAATCATTAACTTGGTTAGTACGAGTTAATCCTTATTATTCTCTTAGAACATAATATTAAAATGAGTGTACATGTAATTAATAAAGTCATATATATTCAAGCTAAAGGTATTAGAGACCATCAAAATTATAACCAAATGCATGCTTACTGTTTTAATTATTCCATGACCTAGTTCAAATGATTATGGTGGTAAATATGCTTTATTACATGTGAATTGGCCAACCAATTAGAAATCTATGTGAGAATTTGAGATAGAGATTTTCTACAAGAATCTTTTGAAGAATAAATTAAATTGATATGAGCTAAGTAATGGTTTGTATCTAACATTAGTTTAGATTATTGGATAATGTGTTTCATGTCACTTTGAAAAGGATAATATTTGGGAAGAAAGGAAGACACTTGAAGATCACAAAGAAACACCAAAGAATATTATTGGTGTAGCATCACCGAAGGAAAATCATAACAACTCTAAAAAATTACAAGTATACCTAATGTGGGCTAATAAGGTAAATTGTATGCATTAGATGTCAAGTTGCATAGTGAATTTTATTAGATGAAAGAGTGTTAAAAATTAAGTTAAATAGTGCAGTTAAATAATTTAGCTGAGGTTAATATTTCATTATTATTAAAGGCATGTTCAAATTCCTATCAGGTGCATAAAGAAAAAAAATTTATATATACATTTATTTATCAACTAACCATCAAATTTGATCTTATTGATATTTTGAATAGGTTATTGTTATGATTTATAACCAGACATGTATTTGGAAAAATACATATGAGATAAGTGCTAAGGGGTAAAAAGGGAGAACCATCTAGACCCAAATTATTAAATACTCATTCTAAAGTTTTAATTCCAACCCTATGACCTAAAATTAATTAGGGTTTTGGGTTAAGGTGGAATTATGTTTATGGGTCTAATATTTGTGACTTATGTGTAAGTATGATTTGTGAAGTTTTAATTTGTAAATTCATGTGATTAAAGGTGTAAGTGGGATTAGGGTTTGGGAATCCTTGATTAAGTCTTGAATTTTGGGTTTATCTCTATTTTTGTTTTCAAAAGGCGTTGTTTGGTCAATTTTATAGATCTTAGTGCAAAAATAGACCCCTACGGTCTATACCTATGGAAGGGGACTCCTTCAACATGTGAAATTGTCCTTAGGTCTTGAGTTGACCCTTAAAAGGTCTACATTAATGAAGGTGGTGAGTCTGAGACATTAGGAACTAGGAAAAGTGACTTTTCACTCTCCCATACCCTCCCAAAGTTCATTAATGAACTTGGGAAGAGAATCAAGTCTTTCACATGTGTTAAGCCACTTTATAAGAGATGTTGGGTAGAGTGTCATATTACATTCCTCATCTCCCCAAAATTATCACAAATGTGTGAGCACTTGTGGGGATATGTGCTTAAGAAATGAATGAGAGATTGAAAAGTGTCACTCCCTCATTCAAGGGACTCACAATTGAACTCCTTTATATTTTCATGTGATAAAGAATTTGGGGATTCTTTCCTTCATTATTTTTCATTTTGGATTTGAGTTGAGAAGGGAGTATGTACAAAGAGAGAGGATATATTTCATTGTGGAGTGGGAGCTCATTGCTTGGCTTAGAATGAAGATAAATTTTATCCCTACAACCTCATGTAGAGAGATAATTTTTCCATTCACCTTTCTTTTCATGTGCTAGTTAAATATTGTATATCATGCTTGAATGTTGAAAGAGTTCATGTAGTGAATAGGAAATGTGAAGAAATGTGAAGGAAATATGGGATGTGAAAATACATTATTATTCCTAGTTTTGGAAATGGGTTGACTTAGGGTTTATAAATATTATATTCACATAAAAATATTGGGTATATTATGGTTCCTTCTTTCTCTAGGAATGGCTAGAGCTCTATGAGGCTTTATGGTAGGGTGGAGAGAAATTTATGTCCATTGATATGCTCTTCTAAAGTCTCATATTTATATTCTTAAAGATACAATAGAGAAATTTCTTTCAAAATTTGATGTAGGAGCATCACTAGTTGTAAAGTAATCCTCTAGATCGACCAAAAGTAGTTATTTTCTTGCATTGTATTCAGTAGCAGTTTTAGTAGTTCATTTCCCATTTTATCACATCATTGTTTCTCTCCTTGCAAAGCCGGATATAACATTTACACATTGGAATCTACTACATATCCGAATTTCATATCATTTGCAGTTGTCTATTGAAAGTTATCACTCTTAGAATTTCACTATGTTACTAGCCAGAGCACTTGGAGCCGGCCTAGTCCTAAATTATTATTGTGGACCTAAATGGAATATCATTACAGCATCATGGGTTCATTGGGACCTATCTTGAAAATTCACAAGATAATTCATTTCGTGTGGAGCTATTTCTTCATATCTTAAGGCCAACTTTCATATTTGATCATTCAGTGTGTTATCAACCCTTTTGGCCAATGTAGATCTATTTTGGAGCATGAGGAGCATATTTATAAGCATTCTAACCATTTAGGAATCATTATTTAGTTTAGTAGTTTTAGGATAAGATTCAAATTTGATATATTTTCATACAAAACCCTTCGGGGGCATGTAATAAGGCATGTTGGCCAGTTCCAATTTTGAAGCCCTTGTGCCAAGTCTTGTGTTCCTTTATAATTCATCCTTATGGCCAATGTTGCATGTAAGCATTCTATATTAATGAAGATTCATGTTCGCATATCCATTTTATGTGTTATTTCTCCTATGTTGACTCATTATTGCATGATCCAGAGTGTTCCTACTAAAACCTTCCTACCGTGATTGCACCAGGTGGTATCGGAGAGAGATTTGATTCCTAAAGGCATTCCTTGAGGTCAATAAATCCCTAACTTGAGGAGAACTACATTTTTTTCAAGTGATCACCGATTTTGAGGCAATTGAATCCCTTGAAGATGGATTGCTAAATTTAGGTAGTTACACCAATTCGAGGGGAAAGATGTCACCAACGAGAGAACATGCTATGGAGAATGTTGCTAGAAGAATGGATGATATGTTGGAGATGATGCACGAGATACAAGTTAGGTTAGAAACAGTTGAAGAAGATCAAAGGAGATGCCTAAACCCTAGGAAAAATGATAAAAGTGATGATGAAGTAGAACATGCAAATCAAATTGTAGAAACCCTAGATGATGAAGAAGAATAATTAGATCAAGTAAAAATGTTGAAAGTGATTTCAAAAATTGGCAAGAGACCTACAGTTAAAATTTAAAATTACATGAGAAATTTGAATCTTGAGGAATTGATTGATTGGATAAATGAGATTGAAGAATACTTCGAATATGAAGAAATTGAAGATTTGAAGAGTTAGATTTGAAAAACAAAGTTGAAAGGACATGTATTATGGTGGAAAGAAGTTCAATTGGACTGAAATAGAAGAGGAAAATAAAAAATCATCAAATGGGATAGAATGGTGACAAAATTGAAGAATCAATTTATACCAGCTGACTATGAATTGGAATTATTGAAGAGATTGTAAAACCTAAGACAAAAAGAAAGATCTATGAAAGAGTATACTGAAGAATTCTACATGATGATAATTAGAACTGGTCACAACGAAGCAAGAAAAGAAAAAATTACAAGATATATCAATGGACTGAGAAAAAATATTCAAGAAGAACATAGCCTGGTTAAGATGACATTTGTAGAAGAAGCATACCAGATTGCATTAAAATTAGAAGAGAAGATAAACAAGAAATTTGAACAAAGGTAAAGAAGTGCAAGAGGAATTTATTTTAGAAGAGTGGATCCAAGTCCAAAGAAAGAAGACCCTATGTGGAGCAGACAATAGATTCAAAACCCTACCATAGTGAAGAAAAGGATGCTAAATCATACCACCGAGGAAGAGAAGATCCAAATTTCTACCCCAGTAACAGAGGAGTTCATCATTCTTAATGTAACAAAGGATACCAGAGGGATGAAGGGATATCTAAGAGAAGACCATTCATAGGAAGTTGTTTCAAGTGTGGAGGTGAAGGAAATAGAGTGTTTGAGTGTCATCAAGGAAGTAATGGAAAGAAACTTGAGCATGTACCAGGAGAACAACATATGTGGAAGAAGAACATGTTGGATCCCCTAATTCATGTGGAAAACTAGAGAAAGGTGAATTATTGCAAATGAGAAGAGCTCTGATGCATGAAGAAGTGACTGGAGAATGACCACAAAGGAAAAGTCTATTTAGAAGCAGATGTAAGTCCAAAGGAAAGGTATGTAAAGTTATCATTGATAGTGGTAGTATTGATAATCTAGTTTCAAAGGAGATGGTGACCGAATTGAATTTGAAGATATCAAAACATCCAAACCCTTATAGAATAGCATGGATTGAAGATGATCATAAGATATTGGTGAAATTTCATATCGAATCATATAGGGATGAAGTATTGTGTGATATTATGCCTATGGATGCATGTAATTTATTGTTAGGAAGACCATAGAAATATGATAAGAAAATAATTCATGATGGAAGAAGGAATACTTATACTATAACATCAAATGGGAGAAGAATCAAGTTGATACCTTTGGAGGAAGAGAAGACTAAATTTTGTGGTATTGCTAGACTATGTTTGGTGGGTGGAAGGAAATTTCTTGATGGATTGAGGCAAGATAACATGCGTTTTGCATTGATTCCAAAGAAAAACAATGGTAGAAAGATAGAGAACCCCACTGGAGAGAGTGAAGAAGTTGTAGAAATATTGATTGAGTATAAGGACATCATTTCAAACAATGTACCAGACGGTTTACCGGAGGTCCGGATTAAAAATCATTAGATAAATCTAATACTGGGATTGAGTTTTCTAAATAAAACATCACATATAAGACACCAACAGATAATGTAGAGTTAAACCAATAGATTCAAGAGTTGTTGAGGAAAGGATTGATTAGAGAAAGTTTAATCCCATGTGTGGTACCTATTGTACTTGTAGCTAAGAATGATGAAGAGTGGAAAATGTTTATAGATTCAAGAGAAATTAATAGGATAACTGTTAATTATATATTCCCATTGCAAAGGATGGATGACATTACGGACTGTTTGAGTGGACTGAAGTATTTTACAAAGATTGATCTCATGAGTAGATACCATCAGATCATAATCAAAGAAGGAGATGAATGGGAGACTACATTTAAGACAAATGAAGTATTGTATGAGTGGTTAGTTATGCCTTTTGGATTGACCAATGCACCAAGCACTTTCATGAGATTGATGAACGAGGTATTAAAGAAATTTTTGGGTAAGTTTTTCATTGTTTACTTGGATGATATTTTGATTTTTAATAAGATTAGGGAAGAGAATTTGTTGCACATCCATCAAGTATTGCAGAGGTTGAGAGAAGAGGAGTTGTTGATTAATGTCAAGAAGTATAGTTTCATGAAGAAAAAGTTGGTATATTTGGGATTTTTTATTTTTGTTGAAGGATTGAATATGAAGATCCATAGAAAGAAAGCAATTTTAGATTGGCCTACACCAATAAATATTGGAGAAGTAAGATCATTCCAAGGACTAGCAAGTTTCTACTATAAGTTTATTAGAATTTTTAGTAGTGTTTGTAACCCTATGATAGAGATAATGAGAGGAGACATGAAATATTTTAAGTGGACATCCAGAGCACAAAAGAGTTTTGAATTATTGAAGCAAAAGGTGACAAAACATTTAGTGTTAGCATTACTGGATTTTGAAAAAGTATTTCAAGTCAACTATGATGCAAGTGGAAATGCAATAGGAGTAGTGTTAAGTCAAGAAGGAAGATCTGTAGCTTATTTTAGTAAAAAATTGAATGATGCCAAAAGAAGATACTAAGTTTATGCTTAGGAATTTTATGCCATATTTAAATCTTTGAAGAAGTGGAGACATTACTTGTTGCCTAAGGAGTTTGTGTTGTATAGAGATCATCAAGAATTGTAATATTTGAACGGTCAAGGGAAGTTGAATCAGACATATGAGATGGGTTGAATTCTTGCAGAGTTACACATTTGTGTTGAAACATAGGAGTGGCAAGTCAAACAAAGTTGCAGATGCATTGATCAGAAGAAGGAATTTGTTGATAGAGATGAGAGTGGAAGTATTTTGATTTGAGGAGTTGAAGCATATGTATGAAGAAGATGTAGATTTTGGTGAAGCCTGGAAAGCATGTAAATAACCATTAGTGAAAAACTGAAGCCAGTGGTTGGACTATTTAATTCAAGAAGATATCTTATTCAAAGGAAATCAGTTGTGTATATTGAGGAATTCAATGATGGAGAATTTGATTAAGGAGAAGCATAGTGGAAGATTATCAGGATATTTCAGAGTGGGTAAGACAGTAGCTTTGCTGAGTGAGAATTATTTTTGGCAATAGATATATAAGGATCTAAGGAAAAAATTTCAAAGTTGTAGAATTTGTGAAGTTGCAAAGAGGAGTAGTCAAAATATTGGATTGTACAAACCTTTGACAGTACCGAAGAGACCATGGGAAGATTTGAGTATGAATTTCATTTTAGGATTGCCAAGAACACAAAGAGGGTATGATTCTATCATGGTAGCAATGTAATTTTTTTCCAAAATGGAACATTTTATTCCTTGTAAGAAGACTAATGATGTGCATGTTGCTGATTTATTTTTTAATAAAATTGTGAGATTGCATGGATTACCTAAGACCATTGTTTTAGATAGAGACACCAAATTCATTGGATAATTTTGGAGGACATTGTGGAAGAAGATGAAGATAGATTTGAAATCCAGTTCAACATATCACCCACAAACAGATGAACAAACAGAGGTAGTGGATAGAAATATGAGTAATTTGTTGAGATGTTTGGTTGGGGATAAAACAAGAAGTTGGGAGATAGTTTTAACATAGGTAGATTTCACATATAATAATTCAGTGAACTACAGTATAGGGAAGACACCATTTCAAATTGTTACTAGAGGAAATCCTAGAGGAGTTGCAGAGTTAAGAAACATTAGTATGGAGAACAAAAGGAGTTCAGAGGTAGAAGAGTTGGTAGATTTCATGGAGACATTGCATAATCAGGTCCAAAATCATTTGGAAGACATGAATAGTTAGTATAAAGAGAAGGAATATGAACACCGAAGACATAAGGAATTTGTTGTTTGAGATGAAGTGATGAGATATTTGAGGAAGGAGAGAATTTTAGTTGGCAGATACAACAAGCTAAAGATGAGGAACTTTGGAACATGTAAGATTCTAAAGAATTTTGATTCTGTAAATGCATATGAAGTGGAGTTATCAGAGACATTGCATATATCATCTATTTTCAATGTTGTAGACATACATGAGTTTCATAAAGGAGAATCAAGTGGAAGTAGTGATGAAGTATATTTGAAGAAGTAGTTACCACATCAAGAACAAGAGGAGATTGAGTAGATTTTGGATACTAGAACCAACAGAAGCACTAGGAACACGTAGTACAAAGAACATCTTTTGAAGTGGAAAGGAAGACTAGTGGAGGATTCATCATGGATTTCTCAGGCTGAGGTAGACCATCTTGGTTTTCCTCTTAGCCCTGGAAAGTGAGGGACTCACTTTTCTTCCAACCTTAGGTGTCTAATGCAGGAGCATCCCTGGTTGTAAAGCAATCCTTTATCAAGAAAGAAAAGTTATTTTCTTGCATTCAATTTAGTAGTAGTCTCTGTAGTTCATTTCCCATTTTACCACATCTTTGTTTCTCATCTCACGGAGTAGGATATAGCATCTACACATTGACATCTACTACATATACAAATTTCAGATCATTTGCTATTGTCTTTTGAAAGTTATTGCTCTAAGAATTTCACTATGTTACCAGCCAAAGCACTTGGAGCTGACCTAGTCCTAAATTATTATCATGTACCTATATGGAATATTATTAGAGCATCTTGGGTTCATTAGAACCTATCTTGAATATCCATAAGATAATTCATTTTTTGTGCAGCTAATTCTTCATATCTTGAGGCCGACATTCATATTTGATCATTGAGTGAAGTATCAACCCTTGTGGCCAATGCTGGTCTATTTTGGAGCTTGAGGATTATATTTATAACCATTGTAATCATTTAGAAGTCATCATTTAGTTCAGTAGTTTTAGGATAAGAATCATATTTGATTTATTTTCGCACCAAACCCTTCAGGGGCATGTAATAAGTCCTATTGGCTAGTTCCATTGTTGAAGCCCTTGTGGCAAGGCCTGTGGGCCTTTGTCATTTTCCGTTGTTTCCAATGTTGCATGTAAGAATTCTATATTAATGAAGATTCATGCTCGCATATCCATTTTCTTTGTTATTTTTGTTGTGTTGACTCATTGTTGCACGGTCTAGACTATTCCTACTGGAACCCTCCTACCATGTCTACACCAAAATTGTTTACATTACAATACGTAACTTATAATATTCTTGAGGGAAATATTGGATCCATTGGCTCCTTGGAGGAATTTTTTTTAAAGAATCTATTGGAAAGAAATGATGAAATATAAATCTTGCAATTAATTTTTTTTATTGAACATGTAGTTGCAATCTTTCCAAGTTCTAGCATGGAAAAATGAAAATATTACTTTGAAAATTAAAGAAGCTCAAATATATATGTTGCAGCTTCCCTTTTTTTAAAGAGAGAAAGGTATTTATTTGGGATACAATATAAGCAATTTTGAGTTTAGTAAAGTGGATGGGAGTTGAGTGGATGAGTAAAAACTAGAATTAATAAGATATATTATTTTGTAAAAATAAAGAAAATATATGTAATTCATGTCCTTTTTAAAATGTATTTGATAAAATATATAATTGAGAGTTATATATATATATATATATATTGCAAAAAAAAAGAGAAGAGAAAGAATTTTCAATTAAACATATACTTTATTTAAGTATATATGTATTATATATATTATATGTTAAATATATATAGCATAGATATTTTATATTTTATTTTGATATCAAATATAATATATCATATAATATGTATATATTTATTATATATTTTATGTATAGTATATATAGTTATCTTATAAATTATAAAAGAATAAATATAATAAATGTTAAAATATTTACAAGTATATAAAATGAAGGAAAAATTTAATTAAAAAAGAGTAAAAAGGCATGTAGCTTGAGCAAGGTTGAAGCGTTACTTAGGGTAACTAGGGGGCTGCGGCCCCCTTATAAGCCATAGCCTATAAGGGAGACCATAAGCCCCTTTTGGAGGATGATCACTTCCCAAAGAAGGTGTTGCCTCTCCATAAACTCCCCTTTTATGTTTTATGTTTTATTTATTTTTTAATATTATATGGTTTTACCTAAAACTATTGTGTGAGAACAAGGGGGTGATAGGGAATAAATCTTCCCTAGATACTACAATATGAATTAGATTTCATTAGCTTCCAATAGTTATATTTTAGAAAAGTTTAAATCTTGATTTTAATAAGATTTGCAGCTAAAACATAAAAAAGTGGTAAACCCTAAGTTTAATACTCAAGGCCTAGTGTGTATTTTATTATTTTTAATGTTTCATTAAGATGTAAATCAACAAGGTGCATAGATTGCTTTCAACCTCAAAGATGAGTCAATTGGACTTGGATCTACATCTTTTTTGAGTCTTATGAATGATTTGGGAATGATTTTAAAGGATTAATCTAATGATCCTATATGCCCTACTATGAAAAATAGAAGATCTCAATAATTGATAAATAGAAATAGTCAAGTTTCGACAGATCTGGAAGCTATAGATGATTGTGTACCTACCCAAAAAAATTGGTTTTGTTGTTCCTATAGGGAGTATGTCACCGAATTGTGACTAATTCATTATAAGGGGGTCCTATTAAATTTTTGGGGCCCTCTAGTGTTAGATCTAAGCTTCTATATTATTCTTTTCCCACTGTTGTAATGTCATAAATAAACTTTGTATGTGATTTTTCATCTCTTGACAAGGTTGATGACAACAAATGGAATAATGAAAAATGGGTCTTCAAAATCTATTCAATCCTCTTTAAACCTATAACCTGAACATTCAAAAAGATGGAAAATGCTATGGCATATAGGGTCTTACCGTAGTTAAACCCTGTGTAAGTGTTTCCACTTCCACAATGGTAAAATTTCAATGATAAAACCTTAATGGAAAGGAAGGAAATGATAAATAAACAAAATGTTGCAACTCACCACCCTTCAATGGCTTCCTTGAAGGGCCAAAGTCATACACATCTCTTCAAGTTCTTGGAACTTTGTTGATAGATTTTCTTGAATGCTTGGAGACCTACAACATTGTTAGCCTTCACAACATAGCTTTTTTTTCCTTTCATTATTTCTATATTTTCAAACTTTTTCCATCCTCTCTTTGGTGTCCCATATTCTCCTATAACTCCTCACTCATTACCTGGGAACAACTTTAAATTATTTTCTAAAATAGAGTCCCACCATTCCACTCCACTTTCCCACCTCCAGGCATATAGATTCCTCATTTTTGATTATTTAATACAAAATTCAAAATTAAGAAGAGTTACAAGATGCCAAAAGAGGCCTCCTCCATCTTGGGTGTGGAAAATTTTCCTCCAATTTGGTGAAGAAAAATCCAATTTATGAGCTAGACTAAACACATAGAAATCAAGTTTTTGGTGCCACCTATCCAATAGATATAATAATTTGATTTTAAATATGCTGGAAATGTGTGAAAAGTGCTCTTAAATCATTCCTAAAGGATCAAAAATAAAATGCACAACCAAAAATGAGAAATTAAAGAACACTTTTTTTTGGTGTGCAAGATTACCCATGCACCTAGATGCTCCTGCATCACTTAAACTACACTATGACCTCTAGTGATGCATGTCACCCTCACCACACAACTTGGAGTATTATAAGGAATATTTTTAGATTAAGTATGTAAAAGTAGAGATAACCATGTATAGTAGGTGTATAGTTCATGTGTGAGGTAAAGAGTTAAAGAAAGAGATTCAGATACTTGTGGAAGGAGATAAGATAGAGAAGAGTAAAATAATAAAGAGTTTTAGGAGAGATTGAGAATAGAGGATGTTGATCCCTATCAGTGTATCCTATAACTAAAGTTAAATAAATATTTATAATTTTATTCATGTAATAAGAAAGCATCCTTTTAGATTCTTGAATGACCATATGTGTTGTGTACCTATGTGTGTGTAAAGATAGGTTCCATGTGTTTGTGTGTTCTTGTCTATGATTCATACTTATTATGTATAAGGTTTTATATATGCCTAGTGCCTATCCTTAAGTTCTTAGGTTGAAAAAGGAAAATCATTACTCTATTATTATGTGTCTCTAGTTGTGTTTTTCTATATAACTTGTGGCATCCTGCTTCATGGGATTCCTATTAAATTGAATCCCTCACCAAGATGACTACTTTGATCTATCATAAATCCCACCCTTAGAATATTTGTATATCGATACTTATGCAATTTGTTTATATTAAACTTTTATGTAAGAAATATTATAAAATAAATTGATTATATTTTTCTGATAAAGAATAAATAAATTTTTTGGAACTATTGCAAATTTTTTAGAATGATTTAAACAAATATAGAAATGAAGCTTAGAATCCCAATGAAATACCACAATGTGGGTCATGATGCTAAAGCTATAAACTATCGTCAAAATCCATAAAGGACTAAAATAACAATAAGGAGTCAAAGAAAATGTTAGAAATACCATTGCATCATAGTAGTTTGAAATAAAAGTGCTTCAAAGAGATTGGAATACAACCAACAGACGTTACTGTGATCAATGTCATAGTGTAGACTAATAAGACCAGATCCATACATATTTAAACCCTATTTTATCCCCTAAGCATTAATCCCAATAAGATATTCAATATCAACAAAATGAAGAAGCCAGTAAAACTAACATGCTAAAACATGAAAGCTTGAAAAACATCTATTCTATGACCTTCAATCTTATCCTATTAGGGGAGTGGTGTCGCACTAATGTGGAATGGTGACCCTTTCCCAATCCCTTGGATAATGAGCTTGTTTCAATTAGTTTTATTGAAGAAAACTGATGAAACCAATGAGATGTGTGTGAAACATGATGAAAGCTAATTTTAACATGATAAATTCTATGATGTTTGATGTAAATGTACACAATCTATGTGTAAGAGAGGGGGACTATTGTGTGCAAGACCCCAAGTTATGGAGGGTCAAGATGCAAGAGGCTACCCTAACTTACCTCAGCTAACTGTAACGTTTAGGGTATGAGGATGAAAATGATGAGGACTATGAGGTCCTACAATCACTCTACAATCCTAAGTTTTAAGATGGGGCTAGGTGAGTTAGTTTCTAGGTTCCACTCTACATCTCAAGGATTTCTCTACCCAAGGACGTCAACGAGGAATTTGGATGAAAACGTGGCGCACATGCATCTCTAAAGTGTGTTGCAGTCCATACAGTCAAACAACAGTAGAGACAAAGTTGAACTCACCAAAATGATTAACATCCTAGCTACTCAACTAAAATTCCAGAATGAAACAAGCAAGTAAATGATGTACTCTCTAATGTTGTAAAGTAGAAATGCAAGAGTAACAAGGGCAAGTAGGATCTCACCAAGAAACTCATTCACCAGCTGACCTTTTGAAGAGAATATACTCTTGCACATAGAAAGAGGGAAAATGTTGGGTGGCTGTATAGGGGCCTTCCTCAGTCAGATCCCGTTTTGGTGTTCCCACCTCTACAAACAGATAGATAGATAAAGAGAAAAGTGGAAAGGAAGTAAAGAGCACTAAAGCACTAAAAAACAATGTTATGCTACTCAACCAAGTAATAGAGGAGAGGAGTGAAAGTTTACCACCTCCACCAAGAGCACTCAAGGTTGCTTTGGGGAGAAAAATGAGAGGAACTCAAGCCTTTGCTGTAATGGTGTTTGTTCCACACTTGCTCTACTGAAGTGGTGGAGTGTTTATGTTGTTGCTATGAAGTGTAAAGTGTTTGGAGATTGAAGAGATGGTGAAGAAGCTATTGAGAGCTTGTCGATGGAGTGAAGAAGTTCTTAGAACCCCCGAAATGTATATGGAAGGAGCGAATTTGAAGGGGAGATGAAGAAAACAACCATATTTGGGTCGTTCGGTTGAGGAGGGCATTAAAAATCATCCCCCAATGGGAAGTGTAATTCCTTTGTAGGCTCTAGACGTAGGAATCTATCAGGGACATAATTGCGTCGTGTGGACGTCTATGCATTGCGCGGGTGTCCCTAAAAGAAATGCCTCAACCGATGCTCAAACTAGGCACCAAGTGTGATGCAAGCATTGGGCTTAGGTGGAATTAAGCATTCGAACTTGGTTTTCTAAGGTGGATAAAGGAAAAAAGGGGAATTGCAGATGGAGTGCAAATTCACTCTTATACACTATGCTAAATGTGTACAAGATTCAAAGATGCAAGTCCTATATTCCTGTGAATTCAAAATTCACCATGCTCCCTTTAGGTTTTGTTTTTTTGGCTATGTACCAGCCCATGCCTTCAATGAATTTTCATCGACCCCCTTTTGGCTCTGACTACAGCCTTTGCCACTCATCCGCTCATTGTTCAATGAGGGATTTTTCTCCTTTCTCTTCTATCGGCAAATGAAGTGCTCCCATGTGTCTTCATTGTGGGCTATTCTAATTGTTTCCTATTTACTTCCTCATCGGTCCCTGCTCATGTTCCACATAGCTCCTATTCACATCAAGGTTTGGCAGGCCCATAGGCATCGTCTACAATAAACGGACTACTATGTGTCATCTTTGTGCAAGTTTTCAATGGAGAAAAGGGAAATCGACCGCTGGCAGTGAAACGCTGCCATGCGTCCCTTCAACACAAGTTTCTTCAGTGAGGGATTAAAGCAAACAAGAGGTTGTGATATGTTGCCACATATCCTAACTACCTATCCAAAGGGTGAAACTTGTCTGCATGGGACTCTATTGGACCACTGCCATCATTCGAAGGGGATGCACCTAATTGGAGGGTGACCAAGTGTTGTGTCTCGAATATTTTCTATTACAATGGCTGAGGGTGATCATTGACTCGACATCATTGCTCATATTCTGAATCTTTTTGGTTGCTACTTTCCAAACGGTGGCAGGCTTGCTATAAATACTACTCTCTACTTCTGAGTCCAGGTTGGAGTTCCAAGGGCTCAAATGTTCAAAGTCACAAGTTCTAAGATTACATGCTTTTTCACTAACTAGTTTTTAGAATTACACGATTTAGGAGAGACCAAGCCTTTGTATTGTTTAGATCATTGCAAGAAATCATTGACTATACCATTGTTTGGCCTCTTTGTTTCTTATGCTATTGATAAACTCTACGTTGTTCCATTATTGTGTGAATGGTTTATTTGTTGTACTTCTATAATTTGAATGCAAGTTTGCTAGTTTAGGTCATGTCTTTCAACTCTTCTCTCCAGTAAATGGGCATGGTTATTATTTTATGTCATTGAATGAATTGTTCATGTTGCAATCCTTAATTTTTGTTATTCTAGGATATGGAAAATTGCTAAGCAGGCCTATAGACCATATTCAAAAGATAGGTTTATTGTGCCTTTTATCTAGATTCTAGTGCATTGCCTTAGTTAGACCTTTTATTTTTATATATGCTTCATTTACCCATTCCAAACCCCATTTATAGAAGAAGTCAAATTCTTTAAAAATATGGAGGTCACTCAGTTTAGTGCAATAAGTCCCCCATAAACTGAGTTTCCCATAAAGGGTTGTTACCTTGCCAATTTTCGGTATCAATAGTTTTTCTTTTTCTTGGCATGCCTAGTGGGATTGAGCTTAATGAATCAAATTTTGAGAAGCATGTATGAGCCATCAACCTATTACTAGGTCCCCAACAACAAATAATCCTAGTTTGTTAGTACCACCATTAGGGATAGTACAACCTGCAACACAATTAGTGAACGTTTTGCTTGCCCCTCCCTTTCTATTAGCCATGTTGCTTGTTGCTAAAAGAAACCGTGTGGCATGGGATGTTGGAATCCCCCTTGCTGCACTAGTAGCACTTGTTGTTTGGGCCACTATTTTGGTTTTTTCCCTAAAGGCTATACCTAAATTCATCGGAGATGGATCAAGAACATCGTCTGAACATTTACAAGATTTTGCAGACATATGTCTAGTACATGGGGTTACATCCCAAAATGTGGCATTAAGATTGATTGCCACCTCTTTCAAGGGAAGGGCACTGGATTGGTACTACACATTATGAGAAAATTATATCAGTACTTGGGATGAGCTTGGATATCCTTTCTACCAGAGATTCTCAAACAGAGGAGACCGATCATCACTATATTATCAACTCTCAGTCATAAAGTGAGCCCCGCACGAAGCCATGGCTAATTTCAATGCTCAGTTCCATACAAGCTAGCAGAGGATCCAAGTTGACATCCACCCACTGTCGAATCTGGATTTCATGTTCTACTTGAAGTCGATCAATGATGACATTTCAATGATGATCCAGTTTCTCGGTAGAACCACACTACCAACCTCATATAGCATTGTTAAAGTGGAGAACAATTTGATAGATGTCAGGAAGTTTCCGCCTCGGCCCATCATCCCCATATTTCTAGAAATGCCAATTCCTGTTGAGGAGATGCCTTCTACCAGCACACCAAATCCTCCTCAATCCATGTACATATATCTAAGCACACCATAGAATGTTGTCTCCACATCCGACTCTTCAAAGGAAGAGATGGGTGAGTTCAAGGAGGTGTTGCATACTATTTTCAATGAGATCATCGTTATCAAGCACAACCAGGTTGTACATCCAAAGCCTACCTACCAGAATTATCAAGGAGAAAGGTCCTCTTACTAACAAAACTAGTTCCAAGGAGGTACTCGCACCAATTTGTAAGCACAAACAACAAATCAGATAGTATCGGTACCCACTTTGCTACAAAGCGTTAACCTAAGTTCGAGTAGAGAGATGACCACGGGATAGAACAACTTAGCAGATGATACCAACCCTTGGTGCTTCCCTTGTGGTGATTCACACATGCCCTGAAACTGTCCACAACAAAATGTGGTGAAGTAGTGCAACCAAGCTACAACGTTAGACCCCAGAAGCTATGTGTACACCTCTTCACGGATGGATAATGCAGTGCTCACCACAAAAATGCAAGGGATGTAACTTGAGCAAGAATCAGACATCATCTGCGACCACACACTCTTCTCATAGATGGAAGAAGAAGAAGCAGTGTTTGCAAATGATATACATCCACATCTAAGACATTGTAGGTGGAGTCTAATTACAACACCTGTTCTAAAAGGAGATTCATGGGCAAGCCAGTTAATTCGTAGCCCAAAAGTACTCCTGACTAGACGCCTAGTACCTTCGTAACATTACCACAATACCCACCATGAAAGGAAATTATTATAACAAGGGAAAAGGAGCAGAAACTTCTGAATCCACCACTGTTCAATGTGGTGGAACAATTGAAAAAATCATCTGCTAATGTGTCTCTATGGGATATTCTAGCCATCCCAGAACAAAAGACACTACTACAGAAGGCTCTCTAGGAAGATGCGAGCGAAATGCCAATGGAGCAGTTGCCCAAGGAAGAAGTTGTTGATAAACCATCTTCTTCTAAAGTTATTACAAACAATGCAGTGGAAGCCCCTACTAAAGTAAGACATAAGCCAAAGCCTCAACCCTTCTTCTTAACTCTCATTATAGGGGAGAAATTATTACAAAATGCCATGATTGATTCTGTTGCTAGCACCACAGTTATGCCTAACTAGATAGCTGAAGCTTTAGGACTCAGCTATGAACCCTTAAAAAGAGGAGTTCAATGCAACTTGATGGAAATAGAGTTGAAACTCTAAGTGTCATCAAAGCACTCCCCTTGACCCTATTTTCTTTCCCTAGTATCACAGTGCCACATGACACTATAATCATAGATGTTCCACCCATGTTTGGCCTTTGTCTATCCCAAGAATTTACTTCAAAATTCAGTGGATATTTGTCCCTAGATTGGTCATGTTTGATCCTTAGAACCACGCATGGTGCGAAGATAAAGATAGAATCTAAAGCTTTACATTCAGAACATGTAGCCGATGAAGCCATGATCAATTTTGAAGTAGCACACACCTCTATCACCAAGCAAGAAATGTATTGCGCCGAGCTACTAGAAGATGAAAAGGTGACTGGAGATCAGAATGATCTAGAAGATTCTCTTTTGAGTGAACATATAGATATCAACCCTTTTAGAAACTACCATGCTACCGGGTTGGGAACCTATGTCATCTACAATGAAGATCAAATGTTCTTGAAGGTTGGAAAAGGATCCAAAGATGGTTAAGCCTCAAAACTATGGACGTTGCACTTTGACAAAGCAAGATGCAATAATGGTGTTGGAGCTAGGATATGTTTAATATCTCCACAGAATGAAAAGAATCTAAGGTCTTTTCACTTCCAATTCACTTGCTTGAACAATGAAGCATAATACGAAGGACTACTGCAAGGTATTAGTCTTGCAGAATGAATGAGCATAAAACAACTAATGGTGTTCAAAGATTCTAAACTTGTGGTCAATCAAGTTGAAGGAATTTTTATGGCCAAGAATTTCTACATGCGATCCTATAGGCACTGAGTTTGGGACTTGATTGATTGATTTGAAGCCTTCAACATTTGGATGGTGCCCTAAGCACATAATATAGATGTGGATCGCATCCAACATTAGTTGGATCTTAGTTTGATCCCACCTTTGATCTCATTCACAACAAACACATTGTACGATTAATAATCTGACTGGTGATTCTAGACAACGACCAAAAATGACAAGTGTTTGACATTGATGAACACATTGCCTCCTTCATCCAACAGTGAAGAGAATTTTCTGATCAACTCCAATAGAAGATTTCCAAAGCCTATGAAGTACAAATCATCCAACTGAAATCAAACCAGCTCCCAAAAAGATTGGTCACTCTCGAAAACATTTTCGATTGTGACGATGTAAGAAATGACAAAAGTGACTATGCAGATCTCCAAGTCAGAGATGGAAGAAAGCTCAAGGTTGAGAAGGATGTCTCGCATCATGATAAAGAAAGGATTATCGATTTCTATGAAAAATACAAAGGATTGGTGGCCTAGCCATACGACGACCTCAGGGGACATGATTCTGATATCATTCAACATACAATAGAGTTGGTGGAAGGTGCAAAGCCCGTCCACCAAAAACAAAGACCAGTCAATATCAAGATTGAAGTGCCTATGGAGAAAGAATTAACAAAGCTAATCCAGTCATAGATTGTCTTCTCAATCAAGCACAACATGTGGGTATCCAATTTGGTCCCAGTTCGAAAGAAAAATAGAGATATTCAACTATGTGTGGAATTTTGAGACCTAAATAGAGCATCCCTGAAAGATCATTACCCACTACCTTCAATGGAGTCAATCCTACAAATGGTGGTAGGGTTGGAAATGTTTTCCCTATTAGATGGCTTCTCCATTTATAATCAGATCTGGGTCAAACAGGAGGATCAACATAAGACAATGTTCACTACCAAGTGGGGAATGTTTGCATACGCTAAGATATCATTTGGCCTCTCAAATGTAGGAGCTACCTTCCAATGGGAAATG
Organism: Sequoia sempervirens; assembly: GCA_007258455.2. Taxonomy (NCBI): domain Eukaryota; kingdom Viridiplantae; phylum Streptophyta; class Pinopsida; order Cupressales; family Cupressaceae; genus Sequoia; species Sequoia sempervirens. The sequence continues at coordinate 1,023,594,127 of VDFB02281492.1, read as the reverse complement.
GATATTGCTTTCAAAAAACTAATCAACAAGATTATCCTAATATATTTGGATGATCTGGCAATGTTCTCCAAATCCAAGGATGATCACTTTGATCATCTTGAGATGGTGTTAAAGAAATGGCAAGAGTTCGAGATATCCCTGAACCTAGAAAAATGTGTCTTTAGAGTACTGCAAGGAAAAATATTGGGGCACGTAGTGTCCAAAGAAGGAATTTCAATTGATTCTAAGTGGGTAAAATAAATCAAAGAGCCTCCTCTCTCGGTCAACAAGAAAGGTGTCGAGTCCTTCTTAGGGAAGGTAGATTTTATTAGCAAATTTATTTGTAATTTTACAGGAATAATTAGGCGAATTACCCTAATGTTGAAGAAAGATCAAACACTCAAATGGATAGAGGAAGCCAAAGAAGCCTTTGAGAAAGTAAAGGATGTTGTCACTTCCACTCCTATTTTGGTCAACCCATACTTATCAAAGGAATTCATAATGTATGTATTCAATAGCAAGTCAAGCATTGCTACTATCTTAACTTAGAAAGATGACGAGGGCTAGGGAGAACATCCGATAGCTTTACACTCCCAAACCTTGAAAGAATATGAAACAAACTACAACTTTGTAGAGAGGTAGAAATTTGCAATAGTCAAGGGACTTAAGAAGTTTTAACACCTAATATCCTGCAATAAGGTGATTGTTTATGTTGCACAATCTAGTGTGCATGAATATATCATGGAAGGAAAAATCATCGAGAAAAGAGCCAATTGGATCACCAAGATCCTTGAGTATGACATTGAGGTTAAGCCTAAAAAAACTATCCGAGGGAGAGGATTGTGTAAATATCTTGTGCATAATGAAGAAATGGCCATCGAAGAAGAGCAATTAGAACTAGTCCTAATGAATGAGTCAGAGTCCAAAGATTTTTGGCTGGTGAATAGAATAGGATCCATGCATATAGGAAAGTATTTGCCAAACCTTCCTTCTTAGAAGAGGAGATTCTACCAGCTGCAAAATGATGGATTCACGCTCATTGAAGGAATTTTTTTCAAGATAAATTTCAACGGTGTTCGTTTGTGATGTGTTACCACAGAGCAAGCAAAAGTCCTCGACAATTAGCACAATAGTTCCACGAGTGGGCATTTCTCTGCAAAGAAAATTACTATCAAAATCATGTGTGTGAGATACTTTTGTTAGAATTTATTTCATAATTCCTACTCCTTGGTAAAAACTTGCAAGGAATGTCAGTTCTTTGCCAGAAGAAGAAAGAATTCCATAATGCCTCTCAATTCGATAGTGACTTATGAGCCATTCGTGCAATGGGGTTTAGAATTCATTGGAATGATCAACCCAGCCTCCAGCGTAGGGCATAAATGGATCTTAACGACCACATATTACTTCACAAGATGGATCGAAGCCGTGCCACTAAAGAATGCGACAGAGGTAGAGATAGTGGATTTCCTAGAAGAACTGGTAGCAAGATTTGGCCTGCCCAAAACTATCATCTACGACAATGCTAAAGCCTTCCTAGGCTCCAAGGTATGTCAATTTTCACTTACACATGGCATATTCCTTAAAACATCATAAAATTCCTACCCACAGGGGAATGGATTATTCGAATCAACTAACAAAAATCTGGTCTAACTCCTCAAAAGAATTGGTTCAGAATATCAAAGGGAGTGGCATAAAAATTGTTAAACAACACTGTGGGTGGACCACATAACTCCAAAGGAAGTCCTCAAGACTTCACCATATGAGCTAGTTTATGGAAAAGAGATGTTATTGCCTATCTCTATGGAGATTTCATCGTTGCAATTTCTAAAGTCTCTCGAAGTATAGAAAAATGGTGCAATGGAGGTTCAGTTAGCCGAGTTACTAGAAGTACAAGAGAAAAGGGAAAAGTCTCTAATAGCCATGACTAACCACTAGAAAGTGGTTAAAAGGTGGTTTGACAAGAAAACGTCTGACCAAGGCCTAAAGTGTGGAGACTTAGTGCTAAAATATAATGAAAGAGCCACAAAGCCGAGCTATCATGGGAAGTTTGACAACCTCTGGGAAGGCCCATTCAGAATAACTCAATGCAAGGAACACAATGCATATGAGTTAGAAACTATGGATAAAGAAGCGTTGGGAATTCTGGTCAATGGAATTCACCTGAAAAATATTCAATTAAGCTTACTTACCCTACCCATGTAAATATGTTTGTATGCATTTCCCTTCTTTCCCTTTTGTTTTGTTGGTCGGTCTTTTTATTTTTATCCTATGGTTCGAGGCAGAAAAGAATGAGTGACCCATTATTGCAAAGAGTAAGGGAAATAAACTCATACCTGAGAAACACAAAAAAATTAAAACACCCACATGCAAAACTGAATTGAAGCATACATGTTGGAAAAGAAAAGATAACCTAGTTGCAAAATAAAAGGAGACAATACAATGATTATATAAGGATATATTTTCATTATATATGCTTCGATATTCAAATTTTCAAAATGGCTCATAGGCCATGTTTCCAAAAGTATATATTTCTTTTCTGCTTCTTTTATATATTTTACTAAAAGCCTTTTTCAGGCATGTATACAAAAAATGAGCTAATTACTATGAGTTTTAGAAAGAAAAAGAAAAACACAAGTCTGGAAATTTTTATTTCACGGCATGAGCAATAGCAACTGACACTACAATGGCAGTGTCCACAACATCCTCATCAATAGGGGAATTATTAGCAATAGCAGCATCATCCAAAGGACCAATCATAGGCGGAGGGAACACCAGGTTCCTGAAGTCCATGTACCAGCCGATGTTGAAGAATGGCACCACGTTGTAGATACGAAACAGGAAGTGGCAAGCTTGAGTGAGCATTAAGCAATGGTCATCATGTGATTGGAGGAAAAATCTACTCAAAAAAGGCAGCCATGACACAATCACATCCTCTTCTATGAACTTTCAGAGGTCACTTGCAGTTGGTTTTCCTCCACCATGTGTAGCATTTGCAACGACTTCCCCGAGATTGTTCAGATACCTCTTGGGGAAGATTTCCTTCACCAGACACAAATTCAAAGGGTTGGGAATTCCTATGTCTAGCATGGAGGACACAAAGTGTGAGCACATGTCAGTGTTAACTCTATACCTATCCTCATACTCAAGACAGTCCCATCCTAGGACCCATTTAATGGTGATAATGGACAGAAATTGTTTGTTCTTTGTCATTCTCTTTAAATGCCTAGTGGAATTCTCACCTAGAAAGGTAGTCTGTGACTTATGTGACACTAACCTAATGGTGGTGTTCATCTTGTCAGACTTTTTGTGAATACCTTAACACTATCCCTACAAAGCAGCTAAGTTTATCCTATGAGAACGCTACACAACTACAAATTCTAAACTTCTAAACCAATTACCTAATACCAATTATGTTCAAATTGCTAAGTGTGATTTCGATACTGCTTAGATGCCTATTTATAGAAAAAGCGAGAAAATGTGTGGTATCTTGCTTGCCATAAATGTGATGTTAATCAAGTACCAACTTGAAAGTTGTGCCCAAGCTTGCTCGAATTCCCCACCCAGTTGCATCTACTAAGTATGGTTTGCTACATGCAAAACTAATAAGGGATAATTAATTAGCCTAAGTTGGTGGCAACGATTGACAATGTTATGCACAACCAAGGACTGAGGTGTCATCCTCCAGGTAATTTGTGTTTCCCAAGGTGGAACTCATATCTTTTCAAATGATAATCGTATCTTTCAGTTAATCATTCCTTCTGAGATATTAATTTCCAACGCATACGAATGCTTAAGTTGCTAGCAAAGCATCGGCTCAAGTTCCAAGAAAATCACACTTTACATATGGTTGCTAATTATATCTATGAATTCTTGTCAAATCAAAATGGCAAGTAATTCCTCTCACATAAGCCAAAGGGTTAGTGGTACATGCCACATTAAATGCAAAAAAGGTGACTCTCATCTACCACCTTGAGAAAAGATCGTAAAACATTGCATGTAGAAGTTTTCAAGCACTTAAATTTTTTATTTTAAATGCTACTCAAAGTAGAAAGAAAAATGTTTTAAAGCACATAGCCAAGGTAAAGTTGTAGCAAAGTCCAAGCCAAAGTAATAGAAAGCTTCTCGCAAATTAGCAATGGAAGAAAGTTCCAGCTAAGGAGTTAGGCTAGTGGTGACAAAAGATTAGCTAAAACTTTGTGAGTAGCACCAACTGTTAATGTATTTGAGGATATTTCATATGCTATGCCAGGTATCCTTGACAAGAAAAAATGGGAAAACACAAGGCAGCTAGACAAGCCCAAAATCTACAGAGGCTAGAGCTTAGTTCATGAAGATTTGGATAATGTTCATGATCCCTTTCTCACAAGAAACCCTAAGGGGTTAAGGGAATTATCTTGTGCACAAATGAAGGTGTCCAAATGGCCAATGTTAGCTATAGAAAAAGCGTGGTTCAGTGGGTTTCCTCAATACATGGTCCCATCCATGCACTACTGCCTAGAATTGATCGATGCGGCCATTAGGCATTTCAATCCAATTACTAGTACTATTGAGGGTCAGACTCTGCTAGTTAACATCAACCTGACTGCCTTCTGGTACATGCTACGCATTCCAGACCCGATGCAAAGAGGGATGAAAGTGGAGACATTCACTCTTGAATAGGGAGAACAAATATGGTGCACCAGGGATAAGGATCGAGAGTTTTTCAATGAGGAAACTGGAAGAATTGAAGTAGAATGTGGGAAGCTGCTAGTAATTCCTACTCTGCACGACACTTTCAAGGAAGACCTATAAGATGCCCTTTCAATGATGGAATTTTTTTTCGGTTTGGACACTGACCAAGAGATGCAGTCTTTTCAAATAGGCCTAGCTTTCCAATTCCACAAGCAAAATCTTACTTCTGGTATGATTTTGTAAAGCACCTTGTAATGAAGATATTGGAGAAAATTAAAAGGTACCTAGTTGAATGAAAGTTTAGATTTTTCTGCTATCTCGCTTATATGTATTTATATCAAAACCTTGATTTCTTTGCTGAGTGGATGGAGTTTTCTATCTTTGATGAAAAGAAGAGAAGAAAGCTAGTTTCTTTCTGGACCCCTCTCCTCTCTTCTACCTTTGATTATTACACATTTTTGAATCATTTCTTGACTTCAATTTTGCAATATTTTCAAGAGGAGGAATGTATTAATCAAATCACCTTGACTCAGACAGAGTGTATGTAGAATTTCACCCCTAGATGTGGTTGGTTCTTTGGAAAATATTTTACATTCATTTGGATGTGTGGCTTCACTGAGGAGCCATTCCATCTCCCAACATGTGTGACTAATCAAGTGTTGGCCCTTGAATTGTTCCAGAAGGTGTGCATTATCGATATTACCTTCTACAATGGCAAAAGAGTCAAAAGGAAGGGATTCTTCACCTGTCCGCAAAGTTTCAAAACTATGGCCATGAAAAAGAAATAGACACACCTGCTATTGCAAGAAAAGTTAGCACACTTAGGGTTGGTAATGATCTGCGATCAGTGGGATTACAACCCTTTCAATGATCTGCATTATGATCATCTCAAAGTATCCCATAGCCCTCAGCCTTACTGGGAGTGAAGGTGCAACCCATTTGAAGATAAAGATGAATTGTTGGTTGACTTGATTCACATCCATGTGGAGGAAAACAAGCTACCATGGAATAGGTTCTATCTCGTTGTGGTAGATTTCAATGAGAACATCAAAATGGGAAAAAACCCTATATAATCATCTGAGAAATGAGGAGGAATAGACCAATGAAAGGATCAAATCCCTCTAGATATATCACAAAGAAAAAAACAACTTGATAATCCTTATGAAAGAATAAGGGAGGATAAATAGTTTGATGAGCTTTGGGATGTGGAGCACCCTACTTCCGACTCAAGTGCTAGCAGAAAATGATGCCCATGATGAAGGAGAAGAGAGTAGGTGGAAGAGGAAGCTGAGACATCAGCATCCTCCACCCAACAAAGAAAGAAGTCTACAAGGTAGTCTACCTACGTCGCTTCAAATGTGTAACTAAATATATCATGAGCCTCATGGACACTGACCTAGGCCTCAAAAACAGCAAGAGTGCCCCAACAACAACAACCAGAGACTATAGAAGTAGGAGACTCCCCACTCGCTAAGCGTCAACATGGAGAAGCAATTCTAGGGGAAGGATCACAAGGAGCTGTCGTGAGCCAAGTTCCCATAGCAAGCCAAGAAGTTGAAGTAAATGAGCAGCCAGTGATAGGCGAAGTACCGCCAATGTCTAGTCAATAGGTAATATTCACTTCCGCTTTTCTTACTTATCAATCTTTGGTGTCCTCTACCATTTCCACTGCTCCAATTACTACAAGTATCGACCTTTCTTTACCTACCCCTACCACAATTTTCGCGGGAGGTTTCTCCCAATTCACCCAAACTAGGCAATATATCTTAAAACCCATAGTTGCTACTCAATCTCTCCTTGCCTCTCTTTCCCAAAGCTTGGCCGCCATGAGAACCCCTATTGCCTCTGCTACCACTGCTCCAATCCAACATTCCCAACAAATGGACTAGATTACGACCACCCCATCACTGTAACACATGATGAGCCCTTCCATCGGTTCACAAACTGAACTATGGCAGGTTCCCTTTTTCTCCCCAAAAAATGTCAATCTCCCATCAAAGAAAACACAAGGGCCTACTACAAGTGTATTTCCTTTTTCCCTACCCCATGGTGCACCAATTGTTGGTGGACTAGTTTAGTTTCCATCCTAATTCATATCTCAAGGAGATGCCACAAAGAAAATGTGATCCCTCATGATACAAAATAAAAAGGAGACGAAGTCCCAAGTATATACAGTTTTCAATGAAGAGAAACAAACACTAAATTTTTGCACCATGTATCCAAATATTATCAAACCATAGGGAGAGATGTTATAGAGCAATTATAGACATGTGTTCCATGGGGATTGATCTAACCATTGCCAGAACACAGGATAAGGTGTAACTCATGGAGGAAATGTAGCGGGTAGTGACAACTGACTTCCTTAAGTCTGGCCGTCAGTTGAAGAAAAAGGAGGAGTAGCTAAAGTTGGTAAAGGAAAGGGTCAATTTCCTAGAAACAAAGGATAAATCACTAGAAGCTAAAGTTGCATGCTTGTCTGAGAAAGTGTGAGCAGGAGAGTTGGAGTGGAGCAAGCTCCAAGAAGAGCTCAATAGGTCCCAATTCACTGGCCCCACGTAGCTCAGTGAGCTGTGGGTGGAGAATTAGCAATATCAGAGCCAATTGACCTTGGCAAGGTAGAATCTACAACAAAAGGATATGGAGTTGGCAGATCAACGCAATCTATATGAGCGAGAATTGGAAAAGAATCATATGGAATTTGAGGGCCAAAGGGCCCAACTAGAGAAAGAGATTCAAGAGAAAAATTCCTCTCTTGATAGAGAATTGGCAAACCACGCCTAAGCCTCAAAGAACTAGTCTAAGGGAATAAGTAGCTTCAAGGAGAAACTAGCATCCACAAAAAGGAGTGTGGAACTAACATAGGTCATTAACTCAAAGGATGCAGAGATCACCTCTCTAAAGAACTCTCTCCAAGCCTCCTCCACACAGTCGGATCTCATCCCATTGGCTCAGCATCTATATATTTCTTATTGGGAAAAGGTTAAAACCTTTTGCCTAACATATCAGCCAACACTCCGTTTCATATCAAAGGAAACAAAGTTGAGCCAAGAGGTCCATGGAACAATTGAGCAATTCCCACGGTTCATTTCAGAGAAGGTTCTAGAAGCAAAGAATTTTTTGACCAAGCTATATTCGGTCTCTGATGAAGACCTGGCCAAAGTGGGGATCGAAGATCAGGATGTTGCTGCTCAGATGGCAAACAAGTTCATCCATTGTCACTTGGCCTTCCAAGAAACTAAAGTGGCCACATCTACTTTGAACTGGACAATGGATGGCATGCTAGAAAATTTCTCCTAGCTAAGCGAGATGGGTCTTCCATCCCCATTTTTTGAGGGTGGGTTGATGGCCATGATCGAGCAGATTGCAGAAATAATTGAAGAGCAGGACCCAACCACTTTCTAGAATTTTGGCTATCCTCCTACTATGGTAGACATCGAAGGTATCATTCATCCTCTTGCGCAACTACTCTTACATTGTGAGGTAGGGGCCAGTTTACCTGAGACATTGCCTTATAAAGAAATGCTTGACTTGGGCGGAGTGCATGAGAATCTGTGCAGTGTAGCGAAACCATCCAAGGATGACTGGCCATCCCTATAGGCAGCCCTTTCCAAGCTCTAAATCCATCGCCAATGGATGGAACTCTGGCCTACAAACCAGATAAATTTTGGGTTCTACATTCCTCAAAGCGAAACACCCTTGACAGTTGCCAGAAGCTGTGAATTCAAAATTCACCATGCTCCCTTCGAGTTTTGGTTTTTTGGCTATGTATCGGCCCATGCCTTCAATGAATTTTCATCAGCCCCCTTTTGGTTGTTACCATGGCCTTTACCACGTGTCCGCTCATTATTCAGTGAGGGATTTTTCTCCTTTCTCTTCTATTGGCCCCTGAAGTGCTCCTATGTGTCTTAACCTTGGGCCATTCTAATTGCTTCTTATTTAATTCCTCATTAGTCCCCGCTCGCATGCCACATAGCTCCTATTCGTATCAAGGTTTGGCAGGTCCTATAGGCATCATCTATAATAAACAGTCCACTATGTGTCATCTCTATGCAAGTTTTCAACGGAGAAAAGGGAAATCAACCACAGGTAGCAAAACACTGCCACACGTCCCTTCAACGCAAGTTTCTTCAAACAGGAGGATGTGATATGCTGCCACATTTCCTAACTGCCTATCCAAAGGGTGATACTTGTCTGCATAAGACTCTGTTGGACCACTACCATCATTCGCAGGGGATGCACCTGAATGGAGGGTGACCAAGTGCTGTGTCTCAAATCCTTTATGTTATAACGACCAAGGGTGATCATTGCCTCGATATCCTTGTTTAGATTCTAAATCTTTTTAGTTGTTGCTCGCCAAGTGGTAGAAGGCTTGCTATAAATGCTGCTCTCTGCTTTTGAGTTCGGGTTGGAGTTCTGAGGGTTCTAATGTTCAAAGTCACAAGTTCTAAGATTACATGATTTAGGAGATACCAGGCCTTTGTATTGTTTAAATTATTGTAAGAACTTATAGAGTGTGCCATTGTTTAGCCTCTCTATTTCTTATGCTATTGAGAAACTCTATGATGTGTCATTATTGTTTGAATGGTTTATTTTTTGTGCTTCTATAATTTGAATGCAACTTTGTTGGTTTAGATCATGTCTTTCAACTCTTCATTTTAGTAAATGGGCATGATTATTATTTTATATCATTGAATGAATTGTTCATGTTGCAATCCTTAATTTCTGTTATTCTAGGATATGGTAAATTGCTAAGCAGGCCCTTAGACCATATTCAAAAGATCAGTTTATCATGCCTGTCATCTAAATTATGGTGCATTGCCTTAGTTAGGCCTTTTATTTTTATATTTTCTTCCTTTTTGGGTATGTGTAGGGCCATCATGGAAAAAAAAAGCCCTTAAGTGGCAAAAAATTCAGAAAAATCAGAGTTAGGCAACTTGACGTAAAAATTTGAATAAGTTATCTATATTATTTCAAAAATATGCAAGAATAGAATTTGTAGAAAATTGAATGTAATTTCTAAACTACTAGGTTTGTTTAAAAAAAAAGATCTATTTGGTGAAAATTTGAAATTTCATTGCAGTAGTACTTAAATTTCAGGGAAAAAATAAGAAGTAGGTGTCTATTTGACCACCCTAACCACAATAAAATGATAATATTTTTTTATAATATTTTAGATATAAGTATAGGACTCATGCCCCAATGTGATGCATATTTTTCTGTAATTGTTTTCCAAGTAAATAATTAATTATGAATTTTTTATTACAACTTTTTAAAAATATAAAAACTCATATGTCTGACCACCTTAACTTGGTCAAAACTTCATGAAATTGAATTTTTCTTTTTTTAATCCTATAGTATGTGATGCATGTTTTGGATTCAAAAAATGTGATACTGTTTGAAAGTTGTAGATGATTTTCAATCAACCTATCAATCAGGACTTCAGTCGTAATTCAAATAGAAAATAAATAATAATTACTTATTAAATTCAAAGTAAAGCATAATTTATATTTGTGGAAAGCTAAGAATCTCCTTGAAAAACCCTTTTCGTTTCATCAATTTTGGGTAAAAAAATATTTGTTAGCCACATACCCATCATATTGCCACTTTTTGGCCCATCATGATCCTGCACATACCCTTTCCCATTCCAAACCCCATTTACAAAAGAATCCAACTTCTTTAAAAATATAGAGGTCACTCAGTTTAGCGCAATAAGTCCCTCATAAACTGAGTTTCCCACAAAGGGTTGTTACCTTGCCAATTTTTGGCATCAACAACCCTTTGTGGGAAACTCAGTTTATGGGGGACTTATACTAAGTGGATGCAAACTAAGTTACCATGGAAGCCATTAATGGATGCTTAAGCTAACTATGCATAAAAATTAATCTAAAATTCTATTAAACACGAAACATGGTTGCAAATGAGTGTGAGTTTCAATAGCATAAGTTTTCTTTCAAAAAGTTGGATCCATTTCTCTCCAAATAGGGATGTATTTATAGTAAAACAAATGAAAACTCAAGGGCTCAAATAAATTTCTTCAATCAATGGTCAAGATGAAAAGGGAGGGTGAGACATGGATCAAGGATTCTAGTCAATGGATAAGAATCAATGTTCACATGGATCAAGAAAAGATCAAGGGTTGAGAATGATTCAAACAAACACACTTTATAATAAATTTAAACATTTGTTACAAAGTTTGTTTGAAAGAAATCATTCCAACTTTGGAGCCAAACAAGAGAATATTCCTTTGGTATATTCCCTATGCAAGTGGATGGAGGGAAATTAGCAATTTAGTTAACTAAAACCAAATTTGATTGCACAAGATGGAGAATAAAGTGATTTTTATTAATTTATTGATTTTAATGAAAAGGGGAATGCTATATGATATTTAATTAAATATTTTAAAGTTATTTAATTAAATAAGAGGACTTAGCGCTTAGATTAAATAATTTCTATTATTTAACTATACAAGATGAAATGTTAGTGTAGGAGGGGGTGAATTAACCCAATTAGGTCAATTAGATCAACAGATGAACATGAGGCATTTGATTAATTAACTAGGTTAATTTAATCATGCAAGCAAAAAGAGGATGAAATGATGTTAATATATCAGATTGAAGTGTGTACACCATTCAAGACATTTTTAAGTGTCTACATTTTCCCCCTCTTTGAAGCAAGGTACCTGTTACATTGGTTCAAAGACTGACACTTTTTAGATTAATGCTATTGCTCAAATCAAAAATTTAAAAATTCCTAATTTTTTTGGATGCCCCATTGTTGCCGCAACAAAAGGATAATAAGCTAGTACCCTGCCCCCTCAAGAGATCAGGTGAAAATTTTGAACTTTGGATTGATCTCACACAAAGATTCAAGATCAATTCAACTCAAAGAGGACTAGAAAGCATAGATGTTTGATATATACAGATTTGATGATGTATATACAATCATCAGCCATGGTTAGCCTCATGTACATTTTGATATATCACATAGATTCAATACTTAGAAATATTAGTAAAGATAGGAGAATAAGAAGAATAAGATGAATAGATTTTGACCATTGACTTTGAGATTGATTTAGAATTCCAACAAGCATATGATGCATCGAGACTTTATTAGATATGGTGAGGAGAGTGATGATTTCCTCATTTCTGGGATTGGGAATTTTCATCATTCCTTATATTTGATATAACACATAGACACGATGCATCATGGTATTGAAAACCAGGATGGTGTTGTATCTAGTGCAAAGGACTTTGACTCTGCAAACAGATAGGATAGTTCTTGTTCACACCTTGACATATGAAAACCTTGTTGGAATGTAGTTTAGAAGTCTAGAATATCTCAGACCAAAGCATACACAATGGTCAACAATCTACTCCAAACAGTCTCCCTACACACAACAAAGAAAGTATATGCCAAGATTATTTTATAAGAATATCCCTCAAAAACAACAAAAAAAAGATAATGATCGATAACCCATTTCTTTCTCTCTAAATAATTTTGATAGATATCATTAAGAGGTCCTTGGGATGGGTCAATAAGATAAACCATAAGAAAAGATCAATAAGTAACAGTCAATGGTATCTATATATCTTGCCAATGTAACATAGCTAAGGCAATTTCTGATGTTAATATCCATTGTCCAAAGGATACATCCTAAGACATGTTTATCAAATGTTTTGACTAATATTAAGTGTGTGATAGGTCATTGATAAAAAATCCATTGACTAATTTACCTATGATCTAGAGTCTAGAATTTTGACACTTAGGTTCTCACTTTACTTCTTGTGACACTTGTCTTCCACTTGTTGAAGATGATGATTGATTGATTATGGATTGAGTTTATTCCAGGTGAAAGCAAAATGGAATGGATGGTTTTGGATTTTCTAAAATATTTCAATGCTTTTGGTATTTCGAAATGTTTTTATGTTGTTTTTGGTCTTTTTGAAAGTTTATGTGAATTTTTTGGTTTTTGATTATTTGAGGTTGTTTAGGGTTTTCTATTTTTCAAATGCTTTTGTGTTTTTTCGAAGTTTTCAAATGTTTTGAGGTTTTTTGAGTTTCGACCAAGAACCTAACCTAAAAGACTATCTTAGGGACCTCGAGAACTTATCAAAGATGAGCCTTGCCTATGTTATACACGCAGAGACCATGTGGTTTGACTGAATTTGACTTATTATTGATGAGATATGAACAGTTGATGGATTGTTAGTTTATTGTGATGGACTTCTAAAGGATATTGACCTAGGGTGTCTCGGGGCACATCAGTGATGGCCTTTCCTACATTTAAGCTTAGAGATAATGTAGTTCGACATGGTACCATTTTTGAATTTTTAATGTTTTGACCTTTCTAGGGATTTTTGACACGTTTTGGATGTTTTGGGATTTTGACTTTACAATTTTTTGAATGTTTTTGGATTTTAGTTGTACAAGATTTTGATGTTTTTTGGATTTTCTAATTTTGCAAGTTTTTTTCGATTTTGATGACGTTTTACAAATATTTTTGGGATTTACAAGATATTTTGAGGTAAAAAATACCTAGATCATAATGTCGATGTCACATTGTGAGATATAATACATGGGTCAAGAGTTATTCAAAAACAAGAGTGCAATAACCTACCCCTAGTGTCTATCAACGTTTCATAAATCAATGGACAAACCAAGAAAGGAAATGTATATGTGAAGAGTTCAATAGAGTTTTATCATGCTAGATATAGGCTATGGGACTTCATGAGGTAAAATGGTAAAGAGCTTGTCAAAAAAAAATCCATGAGAAGAGTTGAAGTATACGCTGAATCTTTGTCAAGATCAAGATAAAGTGGAATATCTAGATAAATTTGAATCAAATGGATGGAGGGAACATTGGATTTATCATGACAAGGATGAGATTATTCTATCTAAGAGGGATCATATAGATGCTCGATTGTAATCATAATGCTTTTTTTCTAGGTTTTCATCATAGTACTTGCCCAAAGTGCCACCGTAGTGGTTTTTACTAGAGGACGATTTTTTATTTTTTGAATTCTTTTTTTTTGAATTTTTTACCCTCATGTTGAAACACTTGGTGGTACTATTGTGGAATCCATTCTTGTAACATGCCAACGATATCTTGCTTGAAGAAACTACTTTCCTAAGATACGAGTAGTTGGGTACAACCTTGAAGAACTCTGATCTGCCTTGTGGATACTGGAATTAACCTTGTCTATGTGCACACATCATGATATGGTACCTTCAAAATCCTTATGATGAAGGGTAGTTTAAAACACATAGTCGATGCGTGAACTATATATCATGAATGGAGTGTACAATGTCATGCATGAAGGAATATGAGATGGATTGGTTGATGGTTTGGAACCTTTGATTCTCCAAACTTGGGAATATGAGTGATGATGGGTGGGAATAGAGGTTTTCATGGAATTAGGACCAACCATTGGATATACTTTGTTCCTTGCTTGATAAAACTAGTTTTGTATTTGAGGACACTTTTGATGGATACCTTTCCCTTTTGTACATTTCCCCATAGTTTCTTTGATTGATGGAGTTTTGGAGGGATGATTTCTTTATTTTTCTTTGGTATACATTTGTACTTGCTTTGTCCTTTTTTCTTTACTTCTTTATTTTGTTTGATGATCTTCTCCTTTCTGTAATAATAATCTTTCCTTTTACGCTGGTCCCAATTTGAGTATGAGATGATGGGTGGATGATGATTCATGATATGACTAGTTGTAGTATTGATAGTATTTTCATCATAAGGATCCTTCATGTGCCATATGTTGATGTTTATAGTCAAGATTTCCCTCGAAATTGTGAAGGTATTGCCACTATCTAATCCTTTTCCCAAATAATGTATCCTCTAATCCATAGCCACTGAATATGACTTTTTGTGAACACATGATATTGCTATGGGTTCCTTTTGTTCGGGAATATGAACTATTTTCTTTGATTCTATGACATCATTATCTATTGATACTGGTTCAAAATATGTCAATGATGCACAATCACTATAAGAATCAAGAATCTCGACTATTTCTTGCTCTTGTGTAGGAATACCAAGAGTGGGAGACTCTTTTTTTTGATGAAGAACGTCTATATGTTCGCCAGAATGAAACATCTCAGGGGTGATATCGAGGACATCTTTGGAGTTTAAAATTATTTGGAAGATGTCCCTCAGCTCTTGGTGAAACTCATGGGATAGGGGTTCTTGAACCTGACTCAATTTAGAGTAACTTTCATTATCCTCAAGAGCCTCCTCTTGACATGATCCTTGGGTGGATGATATATCATCGGTAAAAGGCTCTTTGCAATAGTTTATGGGTATGGGTGTAACAAGGGATATTTCTAGATTGTTTGGAACTTATTTGACATACCCAACCATTGAGTCATATGTCGGATAAATATCACAATTTGATATATATTTAATGCCATTACAATATGAAATATTGCTAGACATTGTTGATTGGTTTCGACTTTTTTGAAAAAATAGTATCTTGATACATGTCTAATTTCTCATGTTGTGATGAATAAATATGTCCCACTATGGTATCATGGGTATCTAGTTTATTTTATTTGAGGTTGATGCCTTTCTCGAATTTTTTTATTTTTTGTGATTAGGCATAGGGTTTGTGTAAATTTTCAGATTTTCATTCCTAGATTTTTGGTCATCATCAATGTCTCATTGTTTAATAAGATCTTCTATTAGATGTTTGAGTCTAAAACAATTTTGTGTGTTATGAACTTTGTATCGATGAAATTCACAAAAATGATCATCTCTATAGCTAAGAGGTTTGACTTGTTGCTCTTGATAGTTTGATAAATCTAGGAGTGTGATAAGATTAGACTGTATCAACCTCTTCAACACATCCTCCATAGGTTCCCCTAAGGGATTGAATTGTCATTTAGGATCATTGTTTGTTCTTTGTTGTCCATGTTGAGTGTTTGCAGCACTGATTATTGTTTGCTTGTTTGATGGTGGCATGGATGGTTGTTATGTATTCATGTTTTGGGTATTTTCTTTCCTCGGAGCAATTAATACCACCTTTGCTTCAAAAAAACCATCACTAGTAATATTCTTGTTCTTGGCCCAACAATGGAGTTTTTCATTAGAACTAGAGGATGGGTAGTTATCTCTATATACTTGTGTGTTTCCCTATGAGTTTAGAGCTCACTCAATGTTGAGGGCCCTAGGGAAAATACCATCATACGTAGTGACACGTTGCATATTTAAGTGGACAAATAGATATGGATCAACATTTGTTATGATAATCCCTACATTTTTTTTTCTTTAGGAATGGGCCACTTGCTCTTACTAGCTCTTTGTCTCCATCTTTGCAAGAAATTAGCAAAGGATTATCCTTTGTTTTTCTTGAGTGTGCATAACTCTTCTAAGCTTAGATACATGTCAACATTGAAGGATAAGTGATCTATCAATCTATCAATGATTTCTTGGAAAGCGTTGATACCTGGAGGTCACTGTGAAAACCAATTGATGGCTAGGCCTGTCAAACTTCATGGAAAGAGGAACATCAAGTTGGAATCATTGTA
This sequence comes from Sequoia sempervirens, assembly GCA_007258455.2. NCBI lineage: Eukaryota > Viridiplantae > Streptophyta > Pinopsida > Cupressales > Cupressaceae > Sequoia > Sequoia sempervirens. The sequence continues at coordinate 1,023,577,939 of VDFB02281492.1, read as the reverse complement.
GGTGACCTCCATACACATGATGTTGAATTCTTTGATGTGATCCATAAGATTTCATCTCCCTTTGTATTTATCAAATTTAGGGACCTCAAAACTGAGAGGGAAAGGTACCATTGCAATTTTTGATCGAATGGATATGGACATAGGTTTTGTTGTGTATGGGGCTTCTTTGTCTTTCCCATTTGAATATCCTTCATTTATTGTGTAAGCACCTTGATCTGTGATGCTACATCATCTTGTAGGTTTTGTGGAGGAACATATTCTTGGAAGGCGAATGAATTGTATGTGGGATTTTGATATGATGGGGTTTTGTATGGTGTGTATGGTGGTGTAGGATATTGTGAAGGTGATGGTGGTGGAGGTGTATATGCTCCAAACGTGTTTGTATTGATGATGTTTTGTTAAGGGTTGTATTATAAACCTTTTTTTGTTGTTGTGCAAGCACTTGTTATTGTTGGGCATATTGTTGGGCTAACAAGGCTTGCTTTGGGATTTTTTTTGTTAGGACACTAGGGTTGCTTCTTGTTGTTGTTGTTTAGCTAAGGTTGCTTGGTGCACTTGCTATTTTTTTTGGGCCACTAAGGCTTGTTGTTGGGCTTGCTATTATTATTGTGCTTTTTGTTGTTGTTGTGTAGCTAAGGCTGCTTAGTGTGCTTGCTATAGTTGTTGTGCGGCTAAGGCTACTTGTTGGGCTTGCTATTATTGTGAGGCTTGTTGATAAGCCTCTTGTGCTTGTTGCAAAGCTAGAGCATGAGCTTGTTGTTCTGGTGACATGAAAGTGCTTTGTTGTCGGGATGGATTTTGGGTGATCATGGGTTGTTGATTGATTTGAGATGGTTGTGGGTTGTTTTGTGCTATCATTCCTTGTAAGATTGTAAATTGGGAGGGAGGAATGTAGATTTGGAACCCCATTTGATTTTTCATGATTTGGGGGACCAATGGTAAAGATGATGATGGAACCATTTGGTATTGCAATGCCAATGGCACATTTTGAACTAGGATATATTGACTAGAAGGGTTCCCCTAGTTGATGTGTTGAGGGTTCCCTTTTTGTGTTTGATGTGGGACCAATGCATTACCTTGGTTTATGGGGTTTGTGATCAATGTGCTCTTTTGATTCAGATTCATGATAGATGGGTTTCATGTGGGTGGTGGATTGACTTGAGTAGTTTGGGTAACCACTTGTTTCAATGTGTCGATGGGGTTATTGGAACCACTTGGTAAGGGTTTCCCTTGTGTGAGGGTGTTATCTTTCACTTCTTGTACAATTTGAGGCACTTGGTTCACATTACTTTGTATAACATTGGAAACACTTGGGGTATTTGTGGTGATGGATGAAGATGGTTGCGCATGAAATGTTGAGGTCATTATGGTGTCATGTAATGTAAGTGGTTTTCCAAATGTTGGTGTCCTAATTGTGTTTTGGGGAAGGTTGGTGGTTAATGGAATGGTCATGTTGTGAATACCAAAAGTTTTGTTTGTTCCTAGACATGAAGTGAGACCAAGGTTGGTTCCTAGTCTAGTTTCAAGACTAGATGTTAAGGGTTGACTTGGCACAAGGGATGGAGTTGGATGAATGGTAGGTGGAGCCAAGCCTTGTGACAAGGTTTGTGCAACAAAATTGGTGGAATTGAAGCCACTTTTTTTAAGGATTGAAATTCTTGTTTATACTCAAGGATTTCTTCTTTAGTAATCTCAAATGGGTTGTTTGTGACATCTTCTACCTTATGTGGTCCCAATTGATCTTGGGGTTTTTGTGGAGGGGTAGAATGACTCCTTGGATCAAATTTTTGTGGGTTTGGATCACTTGTGGTGGATGGGAGTTTGATTTGTTCCATGATTCTATTGTGGCTCACCAATGGGAGAGTTTTATGTTGGGATTTTTAATGTTTAAACTCTCTAGTTGACTCAAATTTTAGTAAAAGGGTTACTCTAAGTCATTTAGGACCAATGGTGTGAATGGGGGATGAAAAGGTGAATGATATAGGGAGTGATCTTTGCAAAAATTTTGGACAACACTTTCAGACAAAGAGATTTAATGTTTTGATGAAAGGTGTTAATTAACTTGTAAAGATTGAAGGTATACTTATGACTTTCAAGATAAATTTGTCCACAAAATGTGATATCTGTTGACAATGATTTTACTCATAGTAAACAACTCGTATAGATTCTCCACATACAAGACCAAGAAAAGAATACCTTTCTTGAAAGATATGAAAAAAAGACAACCTAAGAAAGAATTTTTCATTCACAAAAAAAATATTGACTTCCATTTAATCCCAAGTCTCTGTAAATTAGGTCATGGTTGCACTAAACATAGCTCTCGAGTAATGATGTAACAATTTCTCTATTAATTTCAAAGGGGAATACAATCATTTCTAGTTTAATCAAGGATCACTAACATTTCACATAAAAATTCAATTTTATCATCCAATGACATCATGAAATCAAAAGATTCATCATAATATTTCATGAATAAAACAAATTCTTTTCTATCACTTAAGTAGATTTAGCATTAAGCATTCAACAATTTCATGGAAAATAAAATATTTTCAACGACACTATTTCCATTCACTTATTTTCTTAGAACATTTTCAAAAAAATATAAGCATCTAATCTAAAGCAAAACATTAAAAAAATAAAAAATTCTCCCAGTTATTCTCCATGGATACCCCAAAGAATTAATTAAAACAAAGCAAACTGCTTTATACTTGACTAGATTGCTTCATAGCTACGTATAAAACGATGCAAGCTTTTAAAGAGGGGATTTCATTTATGGACACCGAATAGGTTCTGTTTACATAGTTAAACAGTACAACATACAGTCTTGTTCAGTCGAACTTACAAGACCAGCTACAAAAGATACTTAGATAGGTAGCTATTTCTAAAGCTCTGATATTAATTAATGTCTACGTGCATACAAAGTTTTACACCGGAATCGTTTAGAAAATAGGAAAAAAGAACAAAACTTAAAAGAATTTTTTGCTCCTTCGACATCCATAAATTCTGAACTTAAAATAAAAATAAGCATCCTCTGGCCTTAAATTATAAAACAAAAGGCTCAGATAGGATAAGACAGCTACATGAGAGGGAATCTAAAGGACCAATCTCATCAAGGCACATGGAATATTGTGACCAATAGGAGAATAGAAATTGAAGTCAATGGAGGTCAACTCCAATTACTCATTGAAGCTCTTCAGGTTCTTCTTTTTATCTGGAATCTTCACCAAGAAAATAACTTGAATCATGATAATATGTAGGGGCTTCCCATACATTCAGAATGATAAGGCAGAATTTTCGCCACCTACATTTTGCTTGGCTTCGGTTCTATCACTCTTAGGAATGGGTTCTCCTAAAAATTAGCATTTTTTCCCACCTATGTTAGTGTAGGTTTTTTACTTTCCTTATGTTAGGGAATATTTTTTTTTCCTACACACATTATTAATCTTGCTTAGGTTTTACTAGATGTGGTAATATGAGGACATGTGGAAAAATACAACTACATGTGTCACACTCTCCCACACATGGGTAGTTGAGTTACACACCCTCTTTTGGCTTGTTGTGCCACCTCTAATAACCACTATTTTGTATTTAACTAATTAGTTTATGGGGTAGTTAGGTTTCTCACCCTCTTTTGGATTTATGTGCCACCTCTCTCTTGCCTTCACTTGAGGAGGCTATGCCACATATTTTTTCATTTACCAAGTAGGTAAAATCTCCCACCTTTTATGGGTAGTAGGAGTTAATGCACCTCTTGGATGTATTTTCACCACCTTGCCTATATAAGCAAGGATTCATATGTACTTTGATATATTCAATTTGGCATTCTTGCATCTTAATGATAGCATAATATTTCTACCATTTCTCTCTAGTGGAAGTTATTTTGTCTTGCAGGTGATTTTGGGTTGTTTAAGAAGTTAACCATAAACTCCTACATGGTATCAGAGCTTCAGTGTTGTAGACTACTTCCCAGATCTAAGGGGTCAATCTTGGCATGAAAGTTCTATTGGGTGTAACTTGGGGTCTTGAGAACCTCTCTATTGAGTCCAAGGCATCAAAGAAAGTCAAGATCAACTTTCATTTTTTCAAAATCTGACATATTTTTTCAAATTTACAAGGGTTTTATGCAAGATATTTAATTGGAATTTTTTTCTTTTTTGCTTCAGAAATCTAGCTTCCACTCATTTGTAGGAAAAATGATTTCTGGGTTTTGTTCTTAGCTTCAAAAATATTTTCTAGGTTTTTGTTTTTATCTACTCATTGTAAATAGATTTTTCAGAAACAAGATATCGTTGGAAAGCTGATTCCATCCTATATACACATCTGAGGTTATTTTTCATCATGGAGGTAGATGTGAACATTCATCAATGCATGCACTATTCTCTTGTTTGTGTGCATCAGGTTTGCATTATTTGATCTATGCACTTCAGTTAAGTTCCAGATCATCATTCAATCGATTGTTGCTTCATAGATTCTAGAGATGTTCCAGTTTACGAGTTTTCCAGTGTTCCTTGGCATCGTGTCTATTATTTCTTTTCATGATTCTAACTTGAGTCCTTGAGTGACTCTAATATGGTTTCTAGCAAACAAAAGTATGTTTCCTTGCTTGCCGCATTCAGGATTCTAGTGTTACTTCACAATGTACTTTGAATGCTTCTTCTTGCAGTAGGTTATCTCATTATGGGGGGGTTGTATGATCTCTCTTATCATCCTTTTTTGAATAGAGATTGATTGGATTTGTGATGGATATTATTATTGTATTATATCTCTCTTTTGGGAAGGAGTTTTGTCCCACTGGGTTTTCTCCTTTTCTTTATTTGTGAGAGATTATTTTGTACATGGGTACCTAACATGGCCCAGTAGTTGGGACCCATATTTGCATCTTTGTGTCTTTTCACCCACCTAAGCTATGCTTAAGGGGGGGTGTTAGTGTAGGTTTTTTATTTCCCTTATGTTAGGGAATATTTATTTTTCCTACACACATTATTAAGCTTGCTTAGGTTTTACTAGATGTGGTAATATGAGGACATGTGGCGAAATACAACTACATGTGTCACACTCGCCCACACATGGGTAGTTGAGTTACACATCCTCTTTTGGCTTGTTGTGCCACCTCTCATAACAACTATTTTGTATTTACCTAAGTAGTTTATGGGGTAGTTGGGTTTCTCACCCTCTTTTGGATTTATGTGCCAACTCTCTCTTGTCTTCACTTGAGGAGGTTATGCCACATATTTTTTCATTTACCAAGTAGGTAAAACCTCCCACCTTTTATGGGTAGTAGGAGTTAATGCACCTCTTGGATGTATTTTCACCACCTTTCCTATATAAGCAAGGCTTCATATGTACTTTGATATATTCAATTTGGCATTCTTGCATCTTAATGATAACATAATATTTCTACCATTTCTCTCTTGTGGAAGTTATTTTGTCTTGCAAGTGATTATGGGGTGTTTGAGGAGTTCACCATAAACTCCTACAACCTAAAGTGGAATACTGGGATCTCCAATACTCCGATGGATTCAAAGCCATCTACATTATCACATCCCATAGTGATAAAATCAAATTGAATTTTATTCCAACTACGACTCAAATTTTCCTAACCGTCCATACTCGAGCTTTGCATCACAATCAATATCTCATGCAATCACAAAATTCCAAATATTAAATCCCTTTTTAAACAAACATGCTACCATATAAATAAAACCATCATTTAAATATTAACACAAGAAATCAACAAAAAAATATTCACTTTCAAAGACATATCACAAATCCTTGCATGTATATCAGATCCTTGGGACCATTATACAAAATAAGAAAAATTCGCATTTTACTTCACGTTTCAACTTCGTACCCGGTACTCGGTACCTGGTTTCAGCTTTACCCACTTACTTTCCCGAACCTTGATTATACTGGAACTCCAATTTACCAGACTCCAACTTACCAGAGCCATTCATTTTCACTTTGCATTACCCTTTTTCCTTTTCTGCGTTTCTAATAACCGGTACCCGATATACAAAACACTCACTATACGAAGTTCTTTCTTTGAACTAAAGATTTATTCTTTTCCTTTTCACTTCTGGTGATCATCTAATTTATTAGCTCTTGCCATAGAAGTCATACTTTCACTTGGGTCCCCAAGTCTTTTCAGTCTTGGGGCATGTTGTGAGACCACACAACAATATCCAACTCAACTAAGTGCCTAGAAAAGGATCCATTTCACACACAACATAGGGGTATGTGTAGGATCATGATGGGACAAAAAGTGGTGATATGAAAAAAGTAGCATTTTAAATTCACCAAAAAATGCAAAAAAATTGAGTTGGCTTTTTTTTTGGGTTGGGTGTTAGTACATTGCTCCATAGCAATGCCCAAGCCAAAGTAATAAAAATCAGATATCCAATTTGTTTCAGGTAATATATACCCAAAAAGTGGCCATGGTGGTCATTTTAAATCTAGCCATAGTAAGAACGATGGTAAGGGTGTATCTGATATCTGATTTGTAAGGTAATTTTTTATGTTTTTTTTTTGTTTTAATCAATTTTTGTATTAGTTTTGTATAATTTTAACTAGCTTTTTACAGTTATTAAAAACTAGGGTTTTTTACAATAATTTCATTTATATTGTGTAATTTCAATTAGATTAATTAGTTTTGAACTATATCAGGTATTATGGCTGAGAATCAAAACCCACAAATGTGAAACTCTCCACCACCTCCACGCCCATCAATTGAACAGTTAATTGGTGAAAATTTGGAGAAATTGAGGGGAATTTGTGAATTTTATAAGACAATCCCTCGATTATCCCAGATGATAAACACATTGAAAGAAATAATTAAAAATATAGAAACCCTCTCCACCAAACATAATGCCATTCTTTCGTGTCAAGAAACCATGAGGGGATATTACTCCTACGGATTGTCTTATGAAGAGGTGAAAGATCTTGAAATAATAAAATCCCAAATAGCCTCTTTATTTGTTAACCCCTGCACATGCTGCCAGTTAATGTTAATAAACTAAAACTTTCTATAAAATTGTGCATGAATAAGGACATTGTAGATAACTTTTGGCATCGTTGGTGGATGGTTTTTGATAAACCACCCAACAAAAATATTGATGTATCATTTTACTTTATTAAAAAATTATACGTTGAGCTTGTGTTAGGGCATCATGTCAATTACTTTGACATTAAACCCTTTCAGGGCATGGGTGGAGGTATGCCCCAGGATAGACTAGGGGAATTTGGAGTAGTCCAGGGCCCATATGTTCCCCCTCCTCCCCTTCCTCAGCCACCTCTAGTACATCATCCAGATATTATCAAGGATTCAACCACACAAACTATTCAAGCTATTCACTCTTTGAGTGATCTTTTGGTTTCCCATACTATCACAGTAGCTCAGGAACATGCTAGTGATGTTGGAAATGGATCGAGTGTTGTTGCATCATCCTCCTCAAGTCCAAATATCTGTGTGCCACATACTTGCAGTATGTGCCACCAGATATGCTTGGGTCCTCTTGTACAGCCCGTTGAGCATCCCTTGGACACCTCTGATTATGACCTCCATGTTGTGGATGATATAGGAGATCAAACATAGGTGATTGGAGCACACCCTGTAGAGTTCTCTCCTAATAGAGAGGTGGATATTGTAATAGTTACACATGTAAGATTTAAGTTGTAATTTCATAACTTAATTTTTTTTAAAATGAATATTAATAAGAGATAGTATCAAGTACTAATATTTATATGCATGGTCTATTTAATAGTTGTTGTCTAAGGAGGAGCTTTTAGAGGTTACTAATAGCACCCTTAGGGCAATTTCATTTGGCCTCGACATGCACACGGTATATATTTTTGCACTCACTCGTTTACATTTTTTTACTATATACTTGCTTCTCATTTGAATTGCCATTAATGAAATTATATATTAACTTATATGTTTATCTTATTTTCCTCTTGTAGGAAACACCTAGTGGAAGTGAAGTGCAATGCTATCCACTCTCTGGAGGTACAATGGTAGATAAGGGAAAGGTAATTGAACTCAAATTTGATTGAATTAAGATTTTTAAGATCTTATAGTGATTATACATACATCGACATAGATTGGTAGTTTCATATACTTGTCATTTTTATGTATAGGTGGTTATGAGCTACACATCCTTATTGACAAGTGTCACAATGCCTGAAGGAGTAGGTGTTGGAACACCTCAAGGAGTAGGTGTTGAAACACCTCAAGGAGGAGGTGTTGAAGCACCTGAAGGAGATTCAAAAAAAGAGATTCCTAAAGTGGTATATGTTTATTTTATTTTTTGTTTGGTAAATATGATCCTATTATCGACAATTGTATGCTAACTTGTATCAATTTTATGTTTTTATTCACATATATAGATTGACATTGCAAAATTTGGTTTGATTGGTGCTTTGAGAGGAGCATATTCTAGGACTCATGACCCTTTGAAGAGACATATATATGAGGTAATCAATATTTCAATTTTAGAGTTCAATTATACTTCAATGTATATTAATTTTGATGTCAATTATTCAATTTTAAATTATATAATATAACTAATCTCAATTGTGGTTTGAATTTTTCTTGTGTAGCTACCTTTAGAGCCAAAGAGTACTTCAAAGAGGCTCCATTTTGATGATCCACCAGTAGTTTAGGATGGGATGGACATTTTGGCATGTATATTTTGAATAGATATCGAGATGGAATATACCACATTTTATAAAACTTTGTTTGAGTTGGCATTCATGCCATTTTTCTATATGGAAATACACTTGATTATTCGATAATTTGATAAATAGAAGTTGAGAATAGAAATAATTTGTTCCTCATGTGCATGTTTAAACTCTTCGAAAATTTAATCTTGAGCAATGGTTAAAACTCAATGTACAATAGCATAAAAAATAATGGTTATATTATATAGTTCACCATCTAAAATAATGAATAATGGTTAAATTATATCATATATTTCTTAGTTATATTATGGTTTTATTATATAGTTTAAACAACTTTGAAGACAAGAACAATGGTAAAGTTTAACATTTTAACTTTAAAATTTAAATACACAAATCTCATTGTCTCACACTACATATTTCATATTGGATTATCATTACATATTGAAATTAAAAAAATATCATATATCATTTATAGTCCATAGAAAATATTACTATTTTCTTCTCCTTCTCTCTCACAAATTCATGTTTTGTTTCATAAGCATTTCTTAGAAAGTAGACTAATGATAATTATCATGTTCTGGTGCAGGAGCACCCACATGCCTATCATTCCTCCAAGAGTCAAATTTTGAGTTTCATCTTGTTTTGTGTTGTTTCATATTAATATGGAAATTTTATATCATTAATGATCATTTGGAGTCATTTTGGAAGTTTGTGGGTTGTTTGGGTAAAAGATGTAAAAAATTGCCAAATGTTATCAATGTTGTTAATGACAACTTTTCAATTGTAATGACAACTTTTTCAAATGTTGTTAAACGTTAGTTGGAGTTCAGTTGGAGGCTAAAAACTACTTGTAAGGGCATAAATAAATCTTGTAAACATGACCTCGGGGTTGGAGAAGTTGAAAATAAGAATTTGCATCTTTGAGGAAGAAGATTTTTGTGTTTTTACAACATTTTGTGTTGTTCTTTTGCTTTTGAATGGTCTGTATGGCCTTATTATGATTTTTACATGTGTGGTATGGTTATATAATTGATTTACATTTCAAATTATTTTGGTTTGATCAAATTTTATGGAGATTTGAATAAGTTATGGTGATTATACTACTAGCAGCTTGGAAGTTTTTTTTTTTTGCAACTCGTACCACCAAATGGACTATTCCAACACATCCGAATGGGCAGATTTAGGTTAATTATGGTCCACTTTTGCACCCAAACAAGCTAAAGCAGTTCAAGCTATGTTCAACTAGTGAAATCCCTTAAGAGTCCAAAGTGCAAAAGGGAAACAATCTTTGATAGGCTGTTACTCAGAAACAATGATTCCTACAAAAATTTGGTTGGATGCTACAAGATCGTGTTGGTCCCCTCTACAATAACCTCTCTTAGTTTTTGCTATCTCAGAGGTGTTTTCCCGTGGTGACGAGTTTTCAGTTGAGGGAAAAGTTGTCAAATGCAAGCAGTGTAAAGTTGCAAAATGGTGCAACTTTTGTTCTGCAACTCGTACGACCAAATGGACTATTCCAACATGTCTAGATGGGTAAATTTATGCTAGGGATAGTCCTCTTTTGCACCCAAATATGCTGAATCACTCTGAGCTACATTAGACCGATGATTTCCCTTAAGAGTCCAAAGTGCTAAAAGACAACAATATTTGAAGTGTTATTTCTTAGAAACCGTGATGCTTACAGACTCTCTATTCGAGGCTATGGGATTGTGTTGGGACCCTCTCCAATAACCTCTCAAATTTTTCTATCTCAAAGGCATTTTTCCGTGGTGACGAGTTTTCAGTTAAGGAAAAAGTTATCAAATGCAAGCAGTGTAAAGTTGTAAAGTGGTGCAACATTTGTTTTGCAACTTGTACGACCAAATGGATTGTTCCAACATGTATAGGTGGGTACGTTTATGCTAGGGATAGTCCTCTCTAACACCCAAATACATTGAATCACTCTGAGCTACATTGGACTGGTGATTTCCCTTAAGAGTCCAAAGTGCTAAAAGACAACAATCTTTGAAGGGTTATTTCTCAGAAACCATGATGCTTACAAACTCTCCATCTGACACAGTGGGATCTAGTAGGGACCCTCTACAATAAACTCTCTCGGCATTTTCTATCTAGGAGGTGCTTTCCTGTAGTGATGAGTTTTCAGTTGAAGAAAAAGTTGTCAAATGCAAGTAGTGTAAAGTTACAAATTGGTGCAATTTTCGTTCTACAACTCGTATGACCAAAAAAATTGTTCCAACATGTCCGGATGGGTACGTTTACAGTAGGGATGGTCCTTTTTTTCACCCAAATGCACCGAATCACTCTAAGCTACATTGGACCGGTGATTTCCCTTTAGACTCCAAAGTGCTAAAAGGAAGCAATATTTAAAGGGTTATTTTTTAGAAACTATGATGCTTATAGACTCATTGTCTGAGGCTATGGGACTGTGTAGGGAACCTCTACAATAAACACTCTTAGTTTTTGCTATCTCAAAGACATTTTTCTGTGGTGACGAGTTTTCAGTTGAGGAAAAAGTTGTCAAATGCAAGTAGTGTAAAGTTGCAAAGTAGTGCAACTTTTGTTCTACAACTCGTACGACCAAACAAACTATTCCAACATGTCTAGATGGGTATGTTTACACTAGGGATGGTCCTCTTTTGCACCCAAATATGCCAAATCACTCTGATCTACATTGGACCAACGATTTCCCTTAAGAGTCCAAAGAGCTAAAAGGAAGCAATCTTTGAATGACTATTTTTCAGAAACTGTGATGCTTAAAGACTCTTCGTCTGAGGGAAGGGGATCGTGTTGGGAACCTCTACAATAACCTATCTTTTTTTTTATATTTCTAAGGCATTTTTTTCCCGTGGTGATGAGTTTTTAGCTGATGGAAAAAGGGTCAGATGGATGCGATGTAAAGGTGCAAAGTGGTGTAACTTTCGTTTTGCAATCCCTACAACTAAAAAGACTATTCCAACATGTCTGAATGGGTATGCTAACACTAGAGATGGTCCTCTTTTGCACCCAAATATGTTGAATCACCCTGAGCTACATTGGACCGATGATTTCCCTTAAGAGTCTAAAGTGTTAAAAGGCAGCAATATTTGAAGGGCTATTTCTTAGGAACCATGATACTTACAGACTCTCCGTCTGAGGAAATGGGATCGTGTTGGGACCCTCTACAATAGCCTATCTTTTTTTTTGATATCTCTAAGGAATTTTCCCATGGTGACAGGTTTTCAGTTGATGGGAAAAGGGTTAGATGGATGAGATGTAAAGGTGCAAAGGGGTTTAGGGTTCATTTTATTCCTCATGAGTAAGTGAAAAATTGATTCATTTACTCAAATACACTTAAGTCATGAACTACGCACATGAATACAATGTATAAACATTAAAATATGTAGGTTGTAAAGTATATATTAGAATACTCAAATACACTTAAGCCATGAACTACACACATGAATACAAGGTATACATGTGCATTAAAACATGTAGGTCATAAAGTATACATTGGAATACTCATAAGTGACAAAGTATACACACAAGTTGTAAAGTATAGACTTGAATACATGTAAAGTGTACACAATATGCATAATATTATCATTCAATAATTGCTATCAAATATAGGATTTACAAAATTTCACGTAGCCATACAACAAATGACCCTAATATATGGTCATTTCTCAGTAGGGGAAGGAAATAGAGCATGCATTGCCTTCGTGGTTGGCGTAGTCTTCCACAAGAGTAGCATGTTGGCATTCTGGAGTGACAAGCACCTGTACAAACCATCAAGGTAGTAGTTAAACTACATACAATAGAAACAATGCTTAGAATAAAAAATCTATATTATTCTAAATGACCTAATTGATGATGAAATGGTAATGCAAACTATAAAAGACACTTACAATAACAAATCTATACTATGGTAATCTGTCACATGCCTCTCCCAAAGGATCAAAGCTAGCTATTGTTGCAACAGGTCCATGATCAATCGTGCCAAGAATATCATAATATAATTCAAATAAAAAATATATATTGTCACAATAGAAAATATGCTTAGACTAACAAATCTATATTATTTTAAACAACTTGAATGATGATGAATTGGTAATGAAAACTATAAAAGATTCTTAGAATAACAAATCTATATTATTCTAATTAGGTATGGTCCCCTTTCACACATGCAAGGTAGATTAAAAGTATAATAAGAGAATCATATTAATCACAAGAAGGCAAGGAGAACAATATATGTGACATACATCAAGAAAAGTCAATGCCATATTGACAACAGAGTGAATCACATTGATAGAGTGCATATTACCTTCTTAGGACAATCAAGTTGCAATCATTAAATGAGGAGAATTATCATGAAAAATCATTGCAAGAGTATACAAAAAATTAGTAGTAAAGACACCTACATTGCAAGAGTATACAAAATATTAGTATTAAAGACACTTGTTGCAAGATTATACAAAATATCAATATTAAATAAAGAACACTTATGAACTTAAGCATAATGAACCTAAGCATTGTACCTTCCATTCTTGAATATGCTATTCAAGTGTGCCTAAAGGGTCATATCTTACCTTAAGAGTATCCAATATTGCTTCATGATCAACATTACTAAGTTTCCATAGTTGTTTTTTCTTTGGTTTTGAGTGATGCTTCAACAACTTAACATTTGTTGCTATAACAAGGCATGAATACATGAGAATGGTTTTGTGTTTCTCATAGTCTTCAAATGCAGGTATGCCATTCTTCCTAATCATGTATGTTTAGAACCTTGCAACCACAACTAAACCTACAGGATACACAAACCCATCATCATCTTCCATTGGTGGTGTTAGCTTATGCTTTACCTACAGACATCGATCCAACCAATAGTCTGATCTCTCTTCATTCCCTTGCGGTGCAACAACTGCAAAAACATGTCCTAGCTATAGTAGATATGAAAGATGGTCGTAATCAACTACACTTTCCATTGTGTCATTTGTTATAGTTATTATTTGAGATAAAGGAGTTAGATACTGTGGAACCCATGTATCCACCCACTCACTTGACTCACATTGATCCCACTTGCACTGAATACAACTCTAACAAAACCAAGCCAACTCTCATGTCCAAATGCTCCATGTGCTTGCATTTGAGATTCAAAATGAATGCATCTTTAAAGAATCTTTGATTGTATGAAAATATAGTCTTCCTCCCACTATACCCTCCTCAACCAACCAAAAGAATCTACAAACTATTGAATCAAGTGTCCCTCCCCATGACAATGTTGAACTACACCAATCAACAATAGAACATGTATCACTAAATTTTTCTCTTGAAATATTCAATTGCTCCTTAACTAGAGCTCTCTTTACCCATGCCCAGCTTCAAAAAAATTACAAATATGAGGTACACCCCTCTCTATGCGCATTATACTCAACCAATAAAACATACGAGCATTCTTGAATTGACCTGTGCAGTTATCTGACCAAATGAGATGTTGGCCCACTACTATATCATGCTCCTGCAAGAATTCAAAGAGATTCTCGAAACAATGTTGGACATACTCGGACGAGTGAGATCTATCATCAATCATATAAAAATGATTCTATGATTATCTTTCAATCCTCTTTTGTACTATCAGGTGCATGTCTTTATGTTATGTGGACAAAAATAGCAATCTGAATGGAATTGTAATACTAATATTGTATATCATTTTGTGGTTCCAATGTGTAGTTTTATACAAAATCAACCACTAATATAATAGTGCCAATAAAAAAAAAGTCCTTACACATCCTAAATTGTTGATCCAACCACTGAGACCTATGGTTGTGCCTTTCATACTTGTAGAAAATATTTTCCTTAAAATCTAGAATAAAATCAGCAACATTGCATTCTTTTGTAACCAACTTGCATCTAGAACCTTCACCTCCACTCTACAAAGTATATTTGACTATCTCATATCTCTTTTTCTCAACAAGATTCTTTCCAAATTCATGTTCGGAACCCTCATGAAAAAATTGAATAGACTTTGACAAGCCACCACATTGTGAGCACTTCACATTTAACAAATAATTTCTATATTAAAAGTAACCATCATCTCTAGAACATAAAAATAGATCTAGCAAGTCCCTTGATGATTTTGGAAGATGCATTGCACCACACTCCTACAACTTTTCATTAGTATACAAAGTAGAACATATATAGCATAATAGTTCATGGTACATTGAAAACTCCACATGGTATTTGCAACAACAAGTATTACTAATTTTAAGAGGCACACAAAATTCCTTTGTTAGATTTCCATATTTGGATGTGTTTCAATAAATTTTTTGAACAACATTGTTTGGTTTGATTCCAAGAAATGTTTAGGATGCGGTGTACAGTCTCAATTGCTAATTCTTAACTTTAAAACATCCTTTGCATTGGGTGATACTCAAGGGTTATCATGCCAAAATTGTTGAATTACCTACTTTACATTATCGGTTAGCTTCTTATCAACATGTGGAAGCCTCCCGACAAAAGCCCATGTATCATTTTGAAGAGGACCATATATTCTTTCTCTTCTTGCAAGTGCTCTATCCAAATTTTTATGATTTATGTCAAAATCAATACAAGTTTGTCTCATAAAGCGAGCCTTTTTCAATTGATGGCTTACTAGGGTAGTTGTAATGACTCTTTGATTAGTTCTCTTATCTTTTTCCTTATTATTTTTTCCAATATACTTGAGAGCATTAAAAATATTTTTGACAATAATAGAATTTTTTTTGTCTTCTTCTTCACACGAATCTTCAATTTAGCTAGCAAAGGTCTCATCTTTTGTATATTTAGCAATTGTACAAAAAGTTGGAATTGCTAGGTCAATGTCTTATTGCTAAAATATTGGTTCAAAATTTGTGTAGCCCACAACTGAATGCTTCGTTTTGACCTCATTCCTTCAATAATTTTTATAATGTTCTCATCAATTTCAATTAACCATTTAGGAGCTCTTGAAGGCCTTGAATTTGGGATATGTCTTTCTTCCACACAAGGTTCTTCATTTCTCATGTAATCTGGTGAAACATAATTTACAGTTGGTTCAATATTATGTTCAACATCTTCAATTCCAACATTTTCGCCTTGAACATTTTTAATATCAATTTCAATAATTTCATTCCCAATTTCAATATCATGTTCAACATCTTCAATTCCAACATTTTCACCTTGAACATTTTCAATATCAATTTCAACATTTTCATTTCCAATTTCAATATCATGTTCAACATTTTCACCTTGAACATATTCAATTTCCTCTTCACTTGAAAGACCAAAGGGCTCAGGTTCACCAATATTTGACATACCTTGTCTTCTCTTCCTATGACTTTCTCTATCTCTTTGTCTATATGTTTCAATTTGTTCTTTTGCAAGCTTTCTCTTATGTTTTTTCTTCTGATGACTGTTGCTCCCCATTATACCTCCATAAAGATGCTAAAAAAATGATTTATTATGACAAATTTGAGTAGAAGATGCTCCAAAAAGTTGATCTTTGTCTCTTCCTATCTGAAATCATGTTTTTTTCACTTGCAAAGCCTGCAAACAGAATGTAGGGTCCATTGGGATACCCAAAACAACCCACTTGGGGTTTTTCTATGGCCCACAAATCTGATATCAAATAAAATCTGATATCTAATTTGAAAAACATTTTAAAATGTATTGTAATGGTAATATTTTTGTGTTATAAATCAGATATCCATTTTTTGCACACATAGACCCAAGAGTAATTAGGAGGTGGAGGGTGGGAAAGAGAGAGAGAGGGGGAGAGAGAGGGAAAGGGAGAGACAAAGAGAGAGATGGAAAGGGAGAGAGAGAGAGATTAGCGTATAGGTTTGAGGGATTAGGGATGAGGGTCCAATGTATAGGGTAGAGGGTATAGGGTTGAGGGATTAGGGTAGAGGGTATTGGGTTGAGGGTAGAGGGTTGATGGATTAGAGTTGATGGTGGAGTTTATTGGGTTGTGGGTAGAGGGTAGAGGGTTTAAGGGTAGATGGTTAGGGTTAGAAGGAAGAGGGTTTAGGGTAGAGGGTTAAGGGTAGAGGGTTAAGGGTTAAGGGTTAAGGGTTTATGGGTTAAGGGTAGAGGGTAAAGGGTTAAGGGTGGAGGGGAGAGAGATAGAGGTTGTTAGTGAGTGAGAGAGAGATAATTGAGAGAGGGTGAGGGGGTAGCAGGGAGAGACTTGAGAGAGAGAGGGAGGGAGTGGGAGAGAGATAAAGGAAGGGAGGGTTAAGGGTACAGGGTACATGGTTTAAGGGTTAAAGGTTAAGGGTTTATAGTTAAGGGTAGAGGGGAGAGAGATATAGGGAGTGAGTGAGTGAGACAAAGAGACCTAAGAGAGGGAGAGGGGGTAGGATGGAGAGACTTGAGAGAGAGAGAGGGAAGGAGGGTTAAGGGTAGATGGTAGATGGCTTAATGGTTTAGGTTTTAAGGGTTAAGGGTTTAGGGTTTAGGGTTTACGGTAGAGGGGAGAGAGATAAAGAGAGTGAGTGAGTGAGAGAGTAATAAATAAGAGAGGGAAAGGGGGTAGGATGGAGAGACTTAAGAGAGAGAGAGAAGAAGGGAGTGGGAGAGAGATAGAG